>OMNV01008010.1:20672-60315 GCA_900303265.1 Brotula barbata | reverse complement strand
AGGCCACAGACAATAAATAATAAACTCGGGTTGAATTTATATGTGTGTGTGTGTGTGTGTGTGTGTGTGTGTGTGTGTGTGTGTGTGTGTGTGCACGTGCTCATATTACAAGGCTAGGCTACGAGAATGGAATGGCATGGTAGGTCTAATTTCAGCACAAATGTGTGTGTCTGTGAGAGAGACAAAGAAAGAAAGGAAGGAAATAAAGAAGAAGAAAGGAGCGAACGACTGATTTTAGTGCATTCTAATAACTTCCTGCCCTAAAGGCGGATCAGGGCTCTGTAATGCGATCAAGGCAGACTCTTCCCTTGTTTCATTCACACATACAAAAGCACTTGCACGGACAAACACACACACACAGTGAGTGAAGATTAGGGGTCAGCCTCCGTTTCCAACACCTGAATAAGGTGCTGGAGACTCAGAAAGGGCATCCCACCTCCTGCAGTACCATTTCCATTTCAAAGAGCTTGGAGCCCATGTGCATCTGGCATGGATCCAGTGGTTGGCACCAACCACTCCTATCCCAATATACTCCTTGCATCCTTTCACTTGAGTAATACACTGATGCTTGCTTTAACTGTCTCTGGATCCAGGCAGGTAAGGTGAGGGAGTGAGGCGGGAGCTGAGAGACAAGGGTGTGGGTCTGGGACAGGGACTGGGACTGGGATCGCTACCCATTATCCAGGCTGTGAACTCTTGATTATACAGCATTAAAAATGCAACAGCATTTTTAGAGCGGTTTGGAAGAAGATAATCCCCACAGGGACAATAACAACGACTACACTGTGGCTTTCCACTGCATGATTGAGTGAAGTTGTCTCTCTGGGGGTGAATCGGTGCGTAGATGTCCACCTCTACCTCCTGAAAAACTGATAAACATGGGGTAGCTGCTCCCACAACGGAGGTCCTGAGAAAAATCAAACCCTTGACATTTCTATTGTCCAGGCTGAAAGGAAAGGTTGCACAGCAGTAATTACATTTGGAGGGGAGGACGGAAGCAGTGCCAGAGGTTGTCTGGGCTACCTAATCACATGTGCGCTCATGTGTATTTGTGTGCTTGTATATTGGCGTGTTGTGTCTGTGTGTCCGACCAACCCCCTTGCTCACACTCACATAATCCTCAGTCTAATCACTAACCTTACTCCCGTGGAAGGATCAAGGCTCTCATTCTCTCGCCAAAATGCCACAAAGCGGTCGGCCTCCACAGGGCCTTGATTATTCAGTTGTTGGCCTTTGCTACTGAAATTAATCCATCATGAACAATTGTGCAGTGGACACATATTTGGCACTTATTAATAGTTATTAATTGCGTCGCAGTGGGCGTTTCTATAAACGCTGCACAGTAAGCTGCATCCTCCTCGGTTCACTCCCGCATCATACCTGCCCTCTGCATGATCATCATCTCAAATTTGCCTCGTCAGTCCCAGCGCCTCTCATCTGGTAACTTTCTCTTCGGATGATGATGGATCGTTTGCTTGATATGGGATTTGGTGTGAATGCGGCAGATCAATACAAGACATAGATTACAGATAAATACAAGCAGCGCAAGATGGAACAGGAGAAAGTGGTAGAGAGAAAAGAAGGAGAGAGACAAAAGGGAGGAGTTCTCTTCATTCGAATCATCTGTTAGTGGTATAATTAATTTATCACCTGTCCTAGGAATGAGGGAGGCATCTCTGGGAAGTATGCATTAAGTATGTATAGACGTATCGGTGTAAGAAAATAAAGAGTTGGACGAAAATAATACCAGTTCTTCGTTCTAAATTCCAATCCTGCACTCCTGTACAGATAAAAGGATTATTTATGCGTTCAGAGCAAGCACAGGCCCAGCGATGTTGACTACTCCTTTGCTCATTATCTGTATACCCGTCAACATTCGGCGTTACAAGGAGCTTAAGTGTCTGCACTTAATCAGCATGGGCAAATCGAGAGAGAATCCAGGCACCGTGCTTCACCGTTTCCCCACTTCTCCCTATGGAGGTATTCTGCATTAGACCTACAACATTAAACATCTCCATATGCTATATTCAAAATCCACATATAGGCCGAGCCTGGCTCATATTTTATCAGCCTCTGAGATGCTAAAGATTCTATAGATGAATTAACGCTTACCGTGTGCACAAACACAAACACAAACCCATATCAGACTTTAGTCAGGGTGGAACAGCAGTAGTTCCATGATTTACAGCATCCTGACACTTTTTCATCCTCAGCAAAGCCTGCCAGTTTCTCAGGCTACATCAAAAGCAGCTTCTGAGTTGATACAATTCTGTCAAGTATAAGAATACTGTGAAAAGATAAAACCGTTACTATTCAGTCTGAGTGCACATATCCCTTCCAAAACCTTGGCTCCTGTACTTCATATTTTAGAAGCCACTTTGAGTCTTTTGGGAGTCGTGGTAAAAAAAAAAAAACCCCTTAATTAACAAATTGGATGATTTATCTCCGAGAGCTTATCATGGGTGAACATGTGTGGCCTTTGGTGCAGCTTATCATGGATGAGCATGTGTTTACAAAGCTTAATGATCAGAGATACATTTGTCCCATTCTCTAATGTGGAATCCCTGCCATGTTTGCCAACGGAGAAGGCAAAGTAGCCCATGCAGGAAATACAGGAGTATGGTGAAATGGTGAAAGAGCAGCTTGTGTTGATTTTGTCTTTGCTTATAGCTTTTAATTTGAACAAGTTGAACTTGGTTTGCAATACTTTGCCAATATTATGCCATCAATGATGAAGTCTGCGTGAAACAACACGCTTTGTGGTTGGATTAATGCAATTTTAAAATGAAAAAAGCCAAAATGCCACAAATAAATAGAAAACATTTCTGAACCTTACATCATTATGTTAAAATATTAGCGTGCAGAGCGCTGGCTTTATGAATGCCATTGATACATGATACACAGGGACCGCTGAGTGCTCTCTGCACATGAATAATACATGCCAACAGCATAAACACTGATCTCCAGAACTTTTATAATCCAAACACACGGCAGGGTTATTCTTCTGATCTTTCGGTCTCTGAACTATCTGAACTTTAGCCAACATATTAAAAATCCACACGAACTGCAATATAAATGTTACATATTTCACGTGTGCCCATGTGAAGGTACGATGTGTATTACTTTCAGAAATGATCTTAGTAAACAGACATCACACCAATAACCACCTTAAATAAAATGAAAAGCATATGAGAGCATATTTTTATGAGAAACACACTTTCAGCCATGTAAAAGTACATTGTGGTAGTTACACTTGCTGCATTGCGGTTTTGGCTGGCATTTCCCTAAAACTTTTCCAACAGATTTAAAAATTTACTGTGACATTTTTCTAAAAACCAAACACAAGTATAACAAAATCTCTATACATATTTTAAACTATATTTTGGTATGATACTACTTGTTATAATCCAGCTTTATACAGGATATCATCCCATACCTAATAATATGAGGCATTGTAAGATGGGCGCAATCAATGACATTATAAGCCACAGACAATAAAATGGCTGAACTAAGAGCTTCAGTAGAATGGCCCTGTCTTTCCAGTGTACAGAATACAAATTCGCAGAGAAGTGATGTTGGAGGTAGATGTCAAGAATGTTGTAGCAACAGCATTTGAGGTTGCTGTAACCTCTGCACTTGACCCTCAGATCATACACCCTCAGGGTAGAGATAATGAGCAATGTGCTCAGCAGCCCTCAACTGAGCCTCCTCCTTAAGTGACTACAAGCCTCAAAACAAACTCTTGCTCCTCATAGTGTGGCAGCTCGCTTTAGCCTACGTACACAGTTTTTCTCTTTTTTTTTTTTTACTGACAGGAAAGCCATAACATCCCAATCAGAGCAGAGAAAGGAGATTTAAAAACAGTCTACGATGCCAGCATAGTGTGACAACAATGAACCAAAGTCTCTGTCTGCTTCTAAGAGCTGGTGGCCAGCTACAGCCTCACGGCCTTTGATATTCTGAGTTAACTGTCAGTCTCACACCCTCTTCTCTCTGTCTCAACCAGACAGCGCATCTCACAGGAGAGAACGAAGCTTACTGTGAGAATCCAAAATAATGTGACCCGTGGTACGGTTTGAGCTGTTCGGAGATCGCAGAGTGAATTGTCGATAATCAAACACAAAGGTAGAGCTGAGAGTGGGGGTGACCATCTTTCACCTCATTCCCAGACATAAGCACTGCTGTTGAGATTCACTCCTGAGTGACCACAAAACCAACTGAAGATGCGGTATCTATAAATCAATGAAAACCAAAATATTTCAAACACAGTGCTGCGGCATGATTTGTGCTCTGTGCCAAGAGGCCTTTCAGACCCAGCAAACAGGCACTCTTGAGATATCTCACAGCCCCAAGAGCTAAAGGAGATTATGTAAGTCATTCAGTGTACTAGGTCACCCAGTCATGTTGACAGGCACTGCTACTATACCGCTGTTACACTGATTGCAGGGATGTTTGGTCTTTATAGCCGAACTACACTAAAATAAGAGTCAGCATAGATAAAACCGTGTACTCTTCTGACCAGGGAACAACCAAGGCTTCAGTATGATGACATCATCTATGATCCAATCCTGGAACGGCTCCATAGATAGTGAATAACGGAAGAACTGCTGAGACACTGTGACAGTAGCCATGATTGTACGGTGATTGTACTTTCTGGTTCGAGTATGGCTGCCCCACATTTGAATAAGCACGAATTTGCATGCAATGTCTCAAACTAAATTGCCTAAAAGTGTGAATGATGACGGCATCATTTCGAGCACTGATATCTGGTGGCTTCACGGCCCCAAATTGTGTGAATAGCACTGGGAAAAACCCATTTCAAGGTGGATTTTGTCTTCAGTCAGTCTAGAGGGAGCTGCACTCTTTTACTGACAACTAACCTCCACGCTCCAGCCAGTTTTCTTTTTGAGCCGCTCTGCTGCAAATGAATGGACTAATATAAAAACTTGAGTGGGTGGAATGGTTTTACAAAATGTCAGAGGACCTACACAAAAGGGATGCAAGTATTAATAGCCTCCAAAGCCACTTTACAAGGCTAAAACGCCTACAAGTGTTGTCGTGGCAGCAACTGTTGGGACAGGTATGATTTTTTGGCTGCAGCGCAAGAGCACAACACAGACAGACTCATTGTTTCTCCGGTAGTATCAAATTACTCCCATTACAGAACAAACCTTGGCTTGTTCCAGACCGCAGAGAATAATGGCTGGTAGCATGTGTAGCTGCTCTTTGGCCTTTATGTGGGGTTTATGGTCAGTATTGTTGCGATAAATTCACAAAGACTTCTAAGCCAGTTATCTTTACGGAAAGGGGATTTTAGAAAACACCTGCGTAGTGCTGAAATGTTTGACTGATTAAAAGAAACTGAATAGGCAAGAAGTTTAATAATTGATGAACTGTTTTGGTCAGCTATCAAGTACAACATGCCAAATATTTGATGGTTCCAGGAGGTCAATTTGATGATTTTCTTGTCTTCTGTGATTGATATCATTGTTAATGTAATTTTAGCAAGCAAGACGTTCACCTGAGGTTTACGGATGAGTTTGCAGAGGTATTTGTCATCATTTTTGAAATTGCACACAGTAAATGATTAATTGAGAAAAAAGTTATATTGTTATTAAAACAATCAGTAGGTTCAAACCTATATTTTTGTTAGTTGCTGGTTCGTTACCCCCAGGAAAGGCATTTTGGAAAATACACCTGCTTAAAAAAAAAGCGACACATTAAGCTAACACAAAGCCGGAAGCTGATCTACGTTGACTTCAAAATAAAAGCAGCAACCAAAAGACAGACGAATGATATCGAAACTAAAGCAGATGTTGGTGCAATACTTTGGATAGACAACAATTTTATTTAAGCTACATGCCACTGAATTATTCACAAATCGTTGCCGCACGTATATCCCGTTCAAGTATTTGTTCCTACCTTATTTTGTATATTTCGCATTTACTTTATCTATCCGGTGACCGGAAAAAGAAGCTTCTTAAAGTTCAACACCTTGACACCCGTCTACAAACACAGAGGTGCCGCTGACAGCTGTCACCTTCTGTTTTTCCACTGCCCGCTTTCTTTTTCTTTCATTTGAAACAATACAAGATGTGAAGAGTGGATTTGATTATTAAAGTGATGGTTTAAAAGACGATGTCGACTGGTGGTACCAAACAAAAATGTCTTCAATACTCTCTTGAACCGAGTGGGCACGGCTACAGACCAGGAAGAGACGCAAATATCGACCCTTGACACAATCAGACCGCTTAAATAAACACGGGTGACTTTTGAAGAGCGTCTAAGCCGTGGCTAGGTGTTGGTTAGCCTGCTAATCAGGGCCTCCATCAACTTTATTTTGTTTCCGATGTTCGGCCTGTTCTCTCAGCAACGGTTCAACGTTGCAAACCACCCACCCCTCCTGCTGCACCATTTCCGTGTTTTATACGGAATCATGTCCAAGGAGTCTGTGCCACGTCAAATACGATCGCAGGTTTCGGCTGATTGTGAATGCTACATAATAGCAGAGAGGTAGCCGGACGCACGGCACGCATAGCAAATAGTGTTGCCAAACGCTGCGACATTGTTGGAGGAGACGCGTAACCGGTTAATAAGTGAAGGGTGCATGACGTGTCTGTATCATAGAGTCCAACACAAGAGAAAATGTGGTGATGAAACAGCATAAGTTACCTAGTGCCACCTCGCAGGCTTTGCGCAGCTGGGAATGGTGAGCCTTTTTCACCTCCTTGTCGGCCAGGATCTTTTCCAAAGCTCGGGTAAGGAACATGTTTTTCGTCTTTTTGCCCTCAAACATGTCGCAACGGAATTTGGGGCGAGGTGTGCCTGGTCCCAAGGGGGCTGCAACCGCCTCGAATGTACTTGTGGTATTCCTTTCCCAAATGTCAGCCGCGGTGCCCCTAACAGACAAACATAAATAAACACAGAAGGTGGGGTAAATCCCTTAGATTTCCATTAACGACCTGCCTCCTGCGCCATGTTGGACAGAGGAAGCGACGTCACGTACGTTTCAGAGGAACACACACGGCCGCAGTGAGGCAGCAGGGAGAGAGGGAGGAGAGATTAGAGAGAGAGAGAGAGAGGGAGAGGGAGAGAGAGAGAGAGATGGGTGGGTGTATCTATTGTTTTGATGTGTGTGATGTACAAAGTTTGACGTTCGATTTTTTTATTCTCACGTTTTTACAGGTACTTTAGAAATGAATCCATAAAATTATTCATGCAATTTGTTGTGAATGTTGTGATAAACAAGTATACTAATAAAGATTCTGTGGTTTAAAAATAGCTTCTAATTTGTAATTCACTACAATTGTGATGGCCTTTCCTGTTATTAATCAGTTGTTACATGTATCAGCTCATGTATGATTAAGGCTTGTGTGAGAGCTGAAGGCATTTTTTTAGTATCGTTCCATTGGCTTTTAGTGGCTTAAAGCAAACTAACAATTAGCTAAATTCAAAATATAACCTATAAATCTGGCTTTTTGACAACATACTGTAGTTTTGGCAGTCGTGGGCAGTGCACTTTTGCTTTGGATTGTCTTGCACTTGAGTTTTAGCACTTATGCATCTATAAATAAAAGCAGAGATTAATATTAAAAGAAAAGCTAGAATCTGCGCATGAAAAATGTGAAATAGAAAGAGGCGAATGTTAGAAAATGAAACTTAAGCTGTAACTTTCCCAATAAAAGTTGTCATTTGCACACTGAAAAAGTCTGAGATTATCTGAGATTGCCAAATATTACATGAAAGTTCTACATTTTTATTATGAAATACAAATCATTTGCATGTCAACATAAAATGTACAAAAGTGTGTGTGTGTTGTTTTTTATTTATTCAAATCTGTGAACATATTCCGCATATTACTTGTCAAAAGTAAACATTTTTGTGACACTGTCATTGACACATACCTGAGTAATGACATCGTAATTACTATTGGAAAATACCTTTACTGTACTGACACATGCTTTACTAAATTCAGTCATAACTGAATGAGCTGTAAGCATATTATTTACATAACAATGTTGCAGTATTAAAGGCATTAATACACAAATTCAGTCTAAGAGTCTGTGATAGCACTTGATGAGATAGTAATACAAAACAAGATTCAAAATCAACTTGTACAAAAATGTGTGTATATATGTCACAGTAAATTTTCTGAAAAGATCTTAAAATATTTTGCACAACAGTAAAAAAACAACCCTTTTTTTCTTCTTTAAAAGTGCTGTGTTATTACAACAAGTGCTCACATGACCGTTCATTGTCGAAAAAACAGCTTATTAAAGGCTTAGATGATACATTTTTAGAGATTTTATTTGGTAAGATGATAGAGAGAGGGGATGGGTGAATGGGTGAGATGGCAGATGACATGTAACAAGTTCCTGAGCCAGATTCAAGCCCAGGATATCACTCCGCAAATCCACCGACACCCGAGAATGTCCACGGTGCATATATAGAGTCTGTGTTTTGGCACAAAAATCAGTTCATCTGCGAATGAAAGTAAAGTTAATCAACCTTGGAACCACTAAACAAACAGATTTGTGCTCTGTTCGGCCTTCTCAGCTCTTGGCCTGATATTAACTGAAGAAGAATATGAGATGACAGGATGAGTAGTTTACAAAGGTGGAGCTTTGATGGCGGGCTTGGCGGTCATATATATGGAAATTTGTCCACCGTGGTCTCACACTTCTTCAGTAGTCCTGATGCGATGGCCTTCACAGCCCTCATTGTCTCAGTGCAGGTTGGGTTAATCAGTGCCTCGGGCAGGAGGAAGCCATAGTAGCCTTTATCCCTCAACTCAAACGCAAAGGCATATGGAATGCCATTTCTATAAGCCCAGTCCATAGAGCTTCCTGAGCTAACATCTACGAGAAAATTCAAACAAAACAAACTTAGAATGATATTATCATGAGCATTCTAACCATAGCAACATTACATTTTACACACATAACCTAATAAACACAACAATAGATACATCTGTGATTTTCTTTTCCTTTTATGAGATACAGAGACAATGATAACGCCTAGAAACGGCACTCACACAGGGTCGTGGAAGCAGGTCCATATCTGTACCTGACTCCATAGGCAGAGTAGAGGGCTGTCACCGCATTATGAGCTGCTGACTCCTGCAGCGTGAAAACAAACAGCCAGGTCACCAGCGATCTTATGAATTTATTCATGATAGGATTAAATTAAACTGTCCAGGTTAAATAATTCCAACCTGACCATAACATATGCAAATTGAATTATTCGATTAAGGATAGATATTAAGCAAGAGATCTCTTACCACACAGTTGAAGTTGGGGATAGTGGCGTACTTGTATGAATATGGATATAGCAGCATTTGGGCGTAGGCGTGAATGGAAATGTAGGCTTTGACGTGCTTCTTGTGCTTGCGCAGGAATTTGGCAACAGCTTTGACTTCAGGTTCAGATTCAGGGAAGGGTCCACAGTAGGTGTCATCACAGGGATGAGAGGAAGCACCCTCATCTGAAAAAAAGTACCTTAGAACAGTTTGTAACAAGGAATTTTCCCTTGAATGGTGTAAATGAGTAATGCAAATATATAAACATAAGCCAGCTTGACCTTAAACTATGTACTGCACTGAACATACTGCAAACACGCAGAGCTCAGTATGTACCTCAGGCTCCTACTAGATTTTGCTTGGCTGTCATATTTTGATTGATGACATTTTGGGTAAAATATTTTGATAAGTAGAGGACATTTGGAATATAACATGTCTATCTGTTCAGACAGATAAAGGTTTTCTCTCTCATTGGGGACAGAGAGAGAGAGAATGCATTTTAATGTTTCAGCACCATGGACAGAACTATCTCCATTTCCCAAAATATATGGGCCCCATTGATGTTTGAGGGGGCATATGTAGGTCCCATGTGGGTTTGATTCAACTATGTTGGCAACCTCTACACGTTGGCAGCGTTAACAGCCGACGTTATGGCAAAGTCGCATTATGTCTTGGGAATGTTGCCTGGTTACAGTGCGGTTTCTTATAACAGGGCAATGTCATAAGATTACATCTTAACAACGCTGGCAGGTTACCATGATACCCTGTCACACTGTCTCACTTGTTACATCTTGGCAATGTGTCTCTATCTCTCCACATGGCTCCAACTACAGCCCAGGCAGTCTTAATGCAGAGGTGGGGTCAGCATATTGATGTTTTATTGAAAAAAAACCCCCAACTAAATCCTGTCCAGTTTTATCTTAATAAAAAGTTTTATTTTAATAGACTGATTTTTTTTAATTGTGCCAGTTCACACATTGGGTATCACAGGCACTAAAATGTCGGTGTCACAAATGATCTTAGCTGGCAAAAGCTGCAGAAAGTCCCAAAAGGCCTTACTGAAAATTATAGGAATTATACCCACTTAATCCTGTTAATTGTCCCATTTCATATTCCTCCAATGGCATTAATTCTAATCATTCATTTGCATAGATAGTTTTCTCTCCTGCCAAACATATTATCCCCCCCCCCTTCATGCTGTCATCCAGTTTTCATAAGACTCACACGCATTAAGGATCAGGCCAAGATATGATTATGAACATATGGTGCCTCAAGTTTTTTGTATGTGTCTCTGTATGTATGTCGCTCCGCACCACAAAAATGTGGCTGCATCCTCAGAGCCCTCCCGCAGCGATGATGATTCAGCAGCATACTCACCCCGCCCACCAGACGAGATTAAACTACATTAAATTAAAATGAAATTCTTATTGCTGTCACCACAGAAACAGTTTATCCACAGCAACAGCAACACTTAGCAACGCGAAAACAGACATACACACTGTATGTAGTGTATGTGTGAATGAGTGCGTAGCTGCTTTCAAACGGTCCAGCTTTACTGTAGTCAAACTCACCGCACCACTTTACTTTCCAGTTTCGGTTAGCGTCCACACCTCGACAGTGGAACTTGTGATTTTTGGACCTTGTTTTCCTCCAGAAACGATCCTGAGAGAGAGTAAAGCCACTGTCACTCACTGTCAGACTCATCAGCCAAATGCTGTTGTTGTCACTGTATCTCTGTATACAGCCTTTGTTATGGCAAATATACAACTTATACCAGCTAATCAGACCTTGGTAAATTTTTAAAACATTTCCTTGGAAAAGAACAAACAATAAAGGGAGAATGTATGACTTCTGCTGTAATTACAGTGGAGTCATTGTGAGGTTGAGTCATATTTGATATGTGTGTATACAGTAACGCTACAGTACGGTGGTCCAGCTGAAATGGTATCCGTCCACATTGAAAACCGGCATGATGTAAAAGTTGAGCTGGTTGAGCAGGCGTCTCATCACAGAGTCGTACTGGAAGGAGCCGAGGGCCTGGAATAACAGATTACGAAGATATATAACACTTTATGTACATAATACACTGTATGATTAGACAGAATAGTCTTTTAAAGCTTGGCTGAACGGTTATTTAACTTCTCGATGCTTCAAACAGATCAAGATTGTGTTGTATTATAATTCCGTGTCATTACTTGTAAAGCTATAATCATGTGTAAACTCAGCTCTTGGAGGACAAAACCACATCGGTTTAATACATACAGTATGGAAGGGGATTACAGAAAGGGATCTGGTGCGGTAATACTGGCCAAGGTTAATGTGGCTTAAGCTGTAAACACAGGCGTCATCCTGACCTCCAGTGGTCAGCCTCATTTACTGCATTACAATAGAATCACATTATGGGGCGACTTGGACTTTGTTATTGTGTCTTCTGTGTTGTAAAGTTTTCCCTCATATTCATATTCATGTTCAGGTCTTTGTCTGATTTCCCGTCTCTGCTCCTCTCCATTCATCCCTTCCCCCTCTACTCATCAGTGAACACAAGTCAGTGTCATCACCTCAGTTAAAGCCAGTTCCTTTAGTCTGAGTTACTGTCTGTACAGTAAACTTTAATGGAGTCCTATAAAAAACAGTAAAATTGAAAGCATTGAAGTTAATATCTGCTAAAATCCTACTGGATGAGTTTTGATGGCTGGCTGTAATGGAATTTATGTAAACATCTGTGTTGTGTTCAACATCTGAACAATAAAGGCTATTCAGAAATATCTGCATAAGTGCGTATGACAAGTGAACAGATGTTCACTTTTTGTTGACGGCCCTAGAGATGGCAGATCACATGCTGCTTGTTACAGGCCATCGTTCAGGCTGGATGTGTGCTCTTGGAAAGACACTACTGACACGTGAATTTGCTCGCTAGGGCACAAAAGATGTGTGCAAACTTGAGGTTGTACCTCTTTGACAAACCACTGGCAGAAAGAGGGTCCTATCCACTCTCTGGCGTGAACGCCGCAGTCGATCCACACAGCTTTCTTCTGCGGACGACTTCTCTTCCCTAGCTGACAGGAGAAAAACAGTCCGTTTTAGAGCAACATCAGCATGCATTCACCCGTGTGTGTCAGGCGTCTGATGCCTTCCTCGCTACCTGAAGCACATAGAGCGGTCTTCCCTCGTACGACTTCCCGACGGAGAACATATCCACCAGGTCAGGGTGGGATCTGTTCATCTCAAACATCCAGCTTTGGATCTTAAAGACAGAACACAAAGCAATGAGGAAGAGCAGACGTCATTTGAAGATATTGTCAAAATGATTGTGAGAATAAAAGGGAAAATACACTCGGGAGCAAAGAGTCAGAACGACATTCACATTTCTCCATCCTGATCCTGATGGAAACAGACACCTGAAAGCTGTGCAGCTCAGTTTAAGCCTGCGTGCACGTGTGCGTGTGGGTATGAAAGAGAGAAGGAGACTGAGGGATCTGTGAAATGCAGTAATTGGGGGCTGGAGAGTGCCTAAGAGAGTCAGATTTGTTTACTTTGCGTCTGCGACAGAGAGAGAATGAGGGTGAGCGGGTAAACAAAGCAGGTAGATGGTGGGCTTCACATCTACCTCTTCCAGAGAGTGGTAAACCTCGTAGTCATACTGAGACTCTGACCTCCGCTTGCGAGATGAGCGATATCCTGTCTGTTTTTCAATTTCCTGCTGGAGATTGGAGATAAACACGCTGCGGATGGAAGAGAGGAGGGATGGCGTTAGACAGGTGTAGATTTAATGCACTTCAACGTCATGTAAACTGAATGCTGATTTCTGTGTGAGCAAAAAAGGTCTGAGGAGTTCTGACAGGCTGATGCTACAAAGATGATTGGAGTCTCTGTTTACTCGCTATTAGCATAGGCGTATTTAAGGATGGAAAATGTAACCCCACGATAATGTGACGGTGAGAGGCGAGAACATTTTTGAATACCATCATTCTGCGTATACGAGTTTAGCAAATTCACAGTGAAAGGATGAAGTTCTTTTAATTCTGATGTTTCCCACAGCAAGATGCCTGCATTTTAAGTTAGAGTGTATATGAAATGATAAGATAAGAGTAAATAAGAATAATACAGAAACATAAAACATACCAGCAAATTTAACTCTTGTGATACTCGAGGGATAAGTTATCTGCTTCCCTGTGCCATTTTAAGCAATATTTTTCATTCCAGCAGTACAGAATAAGATTTAAACGGCATAAACTGACAAAAAAATCTTCGTAAAAGTGGCACAATGTTGTCAACAGCCAAGAGGGGTTCAAAGAAGAAAGGTCTCAAATGTGAAAATCGTGATTACATGAGTGGCACAGACGACCTACCTAACAGTGCCGCTTCTTCTTATGCAGAGCAAATCGAAAAAATGGGAAAACCCAGAGTGGAAAACATCGTTCTCAGATCTGTGATTCCTCCCTGAAGACAGAAATGACAGTTCCATTCTTTCCAGCTCTGGCTGCTATGATAAAACTCCATCGATTCAGCTCTAATTTTGATGATAGATGGGGGCTGAGAGATGAAAGAGTTGCTCTTTTCAGCAGATAGGAGAACGGCCTCCCAAGTGTGTATGTGTGACAGTTTTCAGGATGTGAGAAGCCCATAGACGACTTTGCATGTGCAAATCACACGTTCCAGCTGGGGGAACCTCTGTAATTGTTGCACCTTTTGGGTAACAGATGTGGCTTCGCATTTTTTGGGGAGGCGCAGGGTGTCAAAAATCAGCTAACAGGGGTACTGAATGTGTGTGAATAACCGAGGATGCTTGTGTGTGTGCGTGTTTCTGCACAAATGAAGTTTGTGGCTGGTGGCCTCATTACTCTTACCTGTAGCGAATGCGTTCCTGCTTTAAGCGTGCTCGAAGCCCTCGCGTGTCATTGCATTTCACATGCACGTCTACAGTGTTGTTGTGACGGATCAGAGACACGCTGTTAGGCTGCCAGAGGTCCACCTGACAGACAGGACACACACGCACAGAGCAACTGTATGAATGACAAGGAAACTGACCTCTGTGACATCGCCAGGGTTACTTCCTGTTCTGTTACTGCTCAAAGCTAAGGCCACTTCTGGAAGTTTTGGGTCTTTTGAGTCTTTGTAGCCATCACTAGGAAGTATGATTATGATGTCATAATATCATAATTCTGCTCGTGCTCACTTTCCTGCATGTACACAGTTATTTTCACTGCCAAATTGCGCTCTTCGTCAGCAGTAAAGTGAATGTGATGTGCCTAGTCGCGGCGAACGTGTTTAACAACATTAATTCAGACCTTGTTCTGGGTGTCTGGAGAGACCTGGAAAGTTTCTCTTTCTCAAGTCTCTACCCTCACGTAATTGGTTAAATCAGGGGAAGGTGGATGTGTCTACACTCTTAATGAGGCAAAACAAACCAACTGGTCCTATTAGCAGCCTGCTGCCATCCGTCTGTTTGACCTCAAATTAGCCACCCTGATACTGGCTCGGTGCTCCTGCTGTCAGTGTTGTGCTATCTGGCCTGACCTCGGACTTCGCTGTCCATCAGGCAAAAATGCTGACCCATCAAACGTGCACACGCACCATGTGGCAACACATAGAAAGTTTTTAGGTAATCAGGAAGACATTATTGTAATTATCACACACAGTAGCCTATTTAAATGGAGTATATAAGGCCGTGCTGCCTTTGTTGTGAGCGTCCTCAGCTGGCTCCCATTTGTACCATGGGCGGGTTGAGACGCACCGGCTGGCACAAATGCTTGTTAATGTGTCAATTGGTTTAATGGTTTACAGAACACACTCCGGATTAATTTAACTTTGTTTAGATGCAGAGGGACAGAAAATGTACGGGAACTCTACAGGAATGTGTGTTTCCTTTCAGTATAAACCCCTCTGTGCTGCTGCACTTTTATGGCGATGCCAAATCCTTAAGTGATCCAAGCATTAATGAGTAAGAGCTGCTCATTGTTAGCCAAACAAATCAAAACGCATAAACAGACCAGGTTCTTCAAGTGAATTTTTAACTGAACTTAAAACCTTATTCTGTGTTTATGATCGCTTGTCTCGTTCTGGTTAATAATCTACTCCAGCTCTTCTCTTTTATCTTGTCTGGTCTTCTACAGTGGACAGGTTGCCGTATGAAAAAACTCTGTTGCTTATGGTGTTACATATTAATAACAAAATACAGAGCTCTGTATCTGTTCTCTGAATCTGAGTACCCTTTGACACGTGTCACATCCTGACTCACTCCTGGCTGATCTCCTCTTTTAAGGTGGACTGAACCACTGGAGAACTCATCAACAACTTAGATTTCAAATTTCAATTTCTTTCCAAAATGTGGCACAAGGGTAGAATGGATTCCAGGAGAACTGATGGGTCACATTTACCAGGCACCACTCATCTCCATCTCCTGTAACATCTTGGAAATTGAGCACAGAAGAAAATTACTTCCCACATGTGGAACAGTCTTATCTTGACGAATGCATAGTGGATTTACAATATGAGCTCCAGCAGATTCAGTTTAGTTGCTGTGGTATTTCTGGTTTTAAACTCATAATCCTGAATTTAACACCACATTTCCATCATGTTTTTGTTGTAAACGTAATTTGACATTCAGACACATTCAGACACAATTTTCAGGATTATCTAAACGATAATCAGATTATACTGCATTATTATAATACTGTATATCATTTTAATCTGTTTCGTAACGAAAAAATGCATCTTTTATAACAACATACTCTGCACTGTCCATGCATCAAATATCATTAAATAATTATAGAACAATATGTTGATCTGTTTGGGAACGCCAATCAGTGACATCACCTCACTGCAACACTTTCATTTTGCATGGAATTATGGGAGTGGCTGTTCACCAACTTTGGTTCTCATGACATAAAATGTGTTAATCTCTCGACGATTTGATTTGATTGATGATGATGTTGATGTCGTAGTCGTTATTTGACCCGAGGATTTTAACTTTAACTCTTGTACTTGAGTCATCGCTGTGTGGCAAAGCTAATAAAAACACACGTCCACAGCTGTACAAACACTCAATGCCACTGCTTGGCTTTGCCTCGGTGCACCGCGTCCGCCAAAACACCGGCCGCATTCAGACCAGCAGCCTGGCACACTGCTGATATCCATCACTATAAATCAGAACATTTTTCTCACTCCTCTTAGCCTCCTCTTTAGTTGGCCTTTTCCCTGCTCAGGGCTGTGTTGATCCTGGACCCCTTAAACTGAAATCTCTCATGAACCATGGCAGAGCCTTGACTGTTAGATCAATCATTGCCAATAATCTATCTAGAATTTCATCCCAAAGTGAAAAATGTCTTCTCTGATATATGTCTCCTGAAAATGAAGTTCAGAGAGGGTGTAAAGGTGTATTTCATGTTTAAAACAGATCATTTGTTAGGCTGCAAAATCTTCCCAAAACCTGCTGACATCCAAATAATAATTTAAAGAAAACTGATGATTAGATTTGAATAATAAATGATATTTGCCTAATAGGGGACTTGTCTAATTAGAAATGTTTAGATGATTATATATTCATATCCTTTTTTAAAATGGGGAATGAACTATTAGTCATTCCTGAAAATGATGTCATATCGCTGGCATCTCATTAATAATTCCAAATATACTTTGGTCTTTCATTAAGTTTTAAGAGATCTTCCTGGATGATGACATTGGTTTGCAGGCTATAATAACAGGGGAGAAACGGTTTATTAAGTTGACCATTAGCTGACTTGCACTTGCCTAGTGGAGGACAGCCCCTCGCATTACGTCATCCTCTGAATGCCCCCCAAACAATCTTTGCTATGTATTTACAAATCAAAACAATGTGCAAAGGAAGGACTGATGGGTAATTACTCCCAAATGAGTTTGGGGAAATAAGCAGATGACTGTGTGTCCTCCGGTGTTTCCCTCTAATTTCAGTATCTTCGAAACACATGTTCATATAGTTTGTAAACTATAAAGAGTCCAAGTGTTCAGCCTCGTGATGAAGAAAGCCTTTGTGTTTTCTCAGGGTTTCTCTTTCAGAGAGCAGAGTATCTCAGGCCATCAGACAGACTGTGACAGGTGATCACACTCCGTTGCACATTGCCTTTCTGTTTTGTCTATCACCATCACCCCACCGCCAGCATGACCTCCTCCCACCAGTGTCACACCCCACCTTGTCTGTGGATGTGTTTAAAGATCGCTATGAGACTACAGGCTGAATAATAATAGATAATACACAGATCAACTTTTAAAACAAAGAAAATTTAAGAATAAACACCAACCTTCATATGTCCCAGAATTTTCTTGAGCGCATGGACCTCCTCATCATCGCTTGGTGTTATCCTGAAGACTTGATCACTGCAACGACAACAACAACAACAGATCCTCTCAAGGTGTTGCATTACATCTGGGGATTAGAGGCTCACCGAGGGCTTTCAAACCTTGGATCCATTTTCGCTAAGTGCACATTATTTCAAAAACATCTGGGCCACGGAGTCACAGGTAATGCAACCGCCTCTTGTGCTGATTGAAGGTGACACTTATAGCAGCAGATGTTTGGTGGAGGAAAGGGTGGCTCCACTCTTGGAGTTCCGTAGATGACAGGGTCAAACCCCAGTCAAACAGTATGTCTGAGGCATCATTAAAGGATTAGATTTCATCGTTTCCAGCACTGCGGGGAACACCTGGAACAATTCTTTGGGTGTAAACAGTAGCAAGGGCTGTTTCACATTTTCATAGTCTACATCACTCACAGCATACGCCTACGTACATGCAGGGTGATCTGAAAAACACCTGTTTATATGTTGGGGTGGAGGATAACTGAACGCTGGTATCAGGTTAGCGAGATATGGCTTCATTTTGTTAAAAAAAAAAGGCTTTGTGTGCAAAATAGCAACATCTTTACTAATCAAGCTGCTCGTCTAAATTTAGCTAAGACAAAAGATTCATTTCATCAAACGAGAGGAACCGAAAGACGACAGAGATCCTTGTGCGATGCTCTCTTTCTGAATCTGCGAAACCCATTGTTTGTTTAGCTTCGTTACAAAACAAAGGCGGCTCTTTATTCTCCTCGTGAATCTTACATCGTGTTGCTTTTATTCTGCACATCATAGATCCTGAGGTTGACCTTAAAGATAATAAGCTGCCCATAATTCATCACTCGATTGCAGATTTCAGACTACAGAGTTCATTTTCATGTTTTTCCTAGTCTCTCTCACATTTCGCCTCTTTTTACTAAGATGTGTTGTTTTTTCTCTCGTATTGGTTTGTCTGTCTGCCCATCAGGCTGTCTGTCTGATTTTCAGCTGGATTTTTCCAAAAGTTTTGATCACGGTCAATGTAACCTGTTGCATTTAATCATTGAGAGCCATACTTATCTGACTGTGTGGCCTTGATGGAGGTATGAACTTTATGAGTTTTTACAGTCACACAGGAACTCAACCCCTAACCCATAAACAAAGGTGGCAGCAATCCAATCACAGAGGAACAAAAGGTCCCTGGCACCCTGTACGTATAACTGACCACCCCACAACAGTTGCCACACACAGCTTGTTCCCATGGTAACGGCATAGGCAGAAGATGGGCATCAGAGCGGCAAAGCCATCAACAGACACTCAACATGTATTTCAAACATGAAAACTCGGCCCAATTGTCGTCCCTACTGGGTAATTTCTTTATCCTTGAGATATTTTCAAAGATGGCGTCTTCTTATTGTCACAGACCCAGCAGCCTGGCACAGACCTTTTCACTTTGCATCCAGCAGCTGCAGGGCTTTGTATGTTAAAGCAAAACTTAAACCGTCGCTCTGTGGATCTCCACAGCAATGCAGGCGGGTATGGAAGCAATTTGTTTTTAAGAGGGTCTGGCTCCAAAACTACGAAACTGATACTTAGTAGTGTGTTAGATACTGTAAATGTACAGAATATACAGTACTACCTTCATCATCATCAGTATGATAACACTGTGAGATAACGCTAGAGGTCGGGGATCTTCTTTGACGACACCCACGCGTCCTTGAGCTGAATAGGGCTCCCCTACATCGCTCCATGTTGGGCCTTTTTGTTTGCTTGCCCTTAATTTCCTATAGCTCATTAAATCACAGCAACCCAGTCTGCTGTGAGCTACATAATATTTGGATTATGTCCAAAATGCATGTTATTTGAGACAGATTAGGAGGGGGGGTTTCCAGCAGAGGTGGTCTCCCTCTGCCTCCCCCAAACTACATCAAAAGCTCTTTTGAAAAACAGACCATAAATACCTTTAGATGCCTTCTGCTTCACTTACACAAATAAGTGTCAACCCAGATCCAATGGTGCCCAAAGGAGATCTCCTCTATTTGGCCCAACGGCTCCCCACATTTCCCCCAAAAGTCCCACACGGCTATAAACTTTTGATTCCCTACAACTTTTTGCAAGATTTGTATGTTTTCTTTACCAGTGAATAGTTGGATGAGTATCCTCTCCTTCCCCTCGTCACCCTGGTGTCCTCTGTGCTTATCATGACAAATCTGCATTTTTTGCTTTATGACAGAACAGACAGACTTATCTGGCTGCCATCAGAGCCAGCGGTGCCCCTTCCATACAGTCTGGAATGAATCCTACCGAGGGTATAGACTCCAAACAGATATTATGTCTGCTCGAAGCATAAAGAATTTCTTTGTTCCTTCCCTATGCTGTCAACAGAGGGACGCAGGATAAGACCTCTCGGAGTGTGTATATCAGTGCGTATAGTCCTCTCTGATGTGAAAGTGAAGATCTGCGCTCTCTGCTCACTTTCAGCCCCAGTGTGTCCTGGCTCTCAGATAAATGAGGGTCTTTACTCACCCTGTGTAGCGGTTGTTGTAGAGATAGGCGGTTGCGGGACATAGCACGTTACTGCAGATTATCACACACGCCAGTAAAGCGGAGGCGCGAAATGCGCACCTATAGTCCGGTGCCATCCTTGGCGAGCAGATCAAAGCCCGGAGACTCTTGAGCAACTTGGACGCCAAGTTGGACTCATAAATGTGTGTGACTGAACTGAGCTCGATCCAGCGCCCCATCAGCAGATGAGTAAAAGTCCCTGTAGTAGTTGGAGTTTGGCGCAGTTCTCCCTCTGACCCAGGAGGCGCAAAGAGGTGCGGCTGGCGCAGGGGAAGCATTTACCACCTCTTTGAAGCTCTGCGGGGAACTGAGGAGTAGCAGCTCGTTTTTAAAACGAGGAGGACCTGAGTCACGTGGCCCGCTGTTGTCGGCGAGGTTTGGTAACCGGATCCCTCTCCGGTGCGCACCGTGCGCTGCGCTGACGGCGTAGACACGCACCAAGTATTAATCACCGCTGGGTTACAAATGATAGGGTTCACAGCGCGTCTGAGATGATGCATAAAGCATCAAGGGAAGACCTGGGGAGTATGAAATAACTTTAAAATAACAGGGCCATTCTTTAAAGAACACTCATTAAACATCTGGGAACATGACGCTGAAGTGTGCGCTCACATCTGTGATCTCTGATCCAGTCAGACTGGCAGGCTGTCATTTGGGGTGAGGTGATGCTGATGAAGATGATGCCTATTGTTTGTCCTCATTTAAAGAAACCATTGTTAGTGTGGTGTCATGTGCAGCGGACTTGGAGGATCTTAAATTATTCCCTAAAGTAAAACAATTTGTTCCAGCATTAAAAATGAAAATAATCTGTGAACGGTTACAGCAGTAGGACATGGGAGATTTATATAGAGATATTAACCACCAAATATGGAAATACAAGTTTCTGGAAGCATTTCTGGGGATTTTTAAGTTGTCAAACCAGTTGAGGGATTACCTGCTCCTCTACTGCAAACATATTTAGCATATTTAGAAACTTATTGAGTAATAATGCATTGTAGCGTCAAATTACTTGAGTAAATGTACGAGTTCACGAGTCCACATTTTCTTCATGCTACTACTGGCGATCAGTAAGTGTTATGATATTTATGATGAAACAGTTGGAGATGATTCTGAGCTTGCAGCTGTGATGATCAGCCTCCACCCCTGGCCCTGTCAGTGCCTCAGCCTGGCTCCATCAGGAATCCCTGTGTGGAGCTTTAGGTGGCTCTCTCTGTTATTCTAGGCTTTCCGTGCCTGCGTTTGATCCTTTACTTATCACCCAACACGGTGATTAAATGTCTAAGTCAACTGCCAGTCTTTTCCTTTTGTGATTGCATGGCAGCAGCACATTTTTCACATGCTTCCCGTCAGTGTCAACAGTGCGCCACCTGTTTTACGGCCAATTACTGTACGACAGAGCCCCAGCACCACCACGCCACCCAACCCCGACCGACTGATGCAGACAAGGAGGGGGTCTTTTTAGACCTCGGCCAGGTCCTCTGGAAATGATACAGGAGTACAGAAATGATACAGGATGACGTGTACAAGAATGAGGGGTCACACTCACCATAGTGATGAACTGTTTGATGACCTGAGGTTAGGATTTAAGCAGCAAACGTGTGTTTGACAGACAACATTACTATAAAATTCAAAATAAAATGCTATGCATAATAGATAGTCGTAGAATATCTGCTGTCTCTAATTTCATACTAATGACAAAAGATGTGTTATCATATCACAGTTATTTATTATTTAGTCTTCATGGGCTGAAACACCCTAAAAATCGTCTTCTTCACTGGAAACCTTCATTCTCTAAGAAGTCTATTTTTGAAAGTTAACCTAAACACAAACTCAGAAAGTGAAGTGTTTTTAAGCGCTATGGCAGCTTCAAACAGAAGCATATTCATAAAGTTCCATGTATATCATGTTCGTGGATTTGTGGGGAAAGTGAAAAATGCTTGCATGTAAAGATTCTTGCCTTGGCCGGTCATTTAAGCATGACTTATTGGGCACACCGACGCAGGCTGAGGCCACTGCCACCGCTGCTCCGGCAGTCAGGCTGGTGGTCTTTGTGTTGTTTTTAACACACAGGAACGTAGACCTGGGTGTGCGTAACTAGACTGGCTTGTGGTCTAAAACGAAGATGAAGAATTGAGCATCTCTTCTAGAGCCAAGCCTAATGCTGCACAGTCTCCTAGAATGGCACTGCTGGCACGGCGGCCCAGTAAATCTCCGTGTTTTTCTCAGTAACAAGCCGTGTTGAGAGTCGAAGGCAGGGCGTGAATGAGCTCTTTGATAAGTGTGCAGCGGGAGAACAGGGTTTGCTGCTTGTGGTGGCGGTGTAGGAGGTTGCTGAGGGGGAGTGTGGTCAAACTGTGGGGCTAACTGCAGCTCTTTGTCACGTCCCAGGGCCGCTGCTGGATCTGAGAGATCCCAGCTGACCCTGAGCAAAGCTGTGAGTGCACATCTACGACCTCCTAACCCCGAGCGGAGACATAAAGGAAAGGGGTTGGCCTTGGGAAAATCTGTCACGCTCACAATGTGTGGAGAGGACGCCAGTTAAGAGAAAGATGATCTCAATGACAAGGACTAAATTCTTTCTCTCTCTCTCATGATGGGTTTATCCCACCACTTAACCGCTATGTGCTCATGCAATTCAGCAATCATCCAGAGACAAATAGATAGATGAAACGTGAGTTACACAAGCTTTGCTCAGACATCTGCAGCCCCGGGTTTACCATCTGTAAGATGAAATAGCACAAAGACTCGCTTAATAGAAATCAGTGAAGTTGGAGCTGGGAAAAAAAAAAAGAGAAAAAGATGAGTGGCCAAATGCATAACAGGGGCCTTGGCAGCTGAACAACGTCTAGAGAACAGGAGAAGTCATTAAAGTGGAAAAGGATATGCAAAATGTGCTGCCTGGACTGTTATAGCTCCAACAATTGTACGTAATGTTATTTTGCACACAATAATAAAAGTCAATCAAGAGCGTCGTGATTTGCCGTCCTAGTATTCTCTATGCTACATTTAATTTACATGAATAACGTGGGAAACGCAAACTTCCTAAAAAGGCAGAGCTGGTGCGGTTTGGGCTTCGGGTGGGTGAAAAGACATGTCCATGCTTGGCGAACAATAAACCTTAAGAGAGAATATACACAGCATAAAGTAGAAAGAAGTGCTCTGTGTTAGGAACATGCCAGGATTTTATGACACCGCTTCAAATGACTGCCTGTTCTGTGTCACTGAAGGAGGACTTCACTGATTTTACACATAAGATTCAGTTTGTTGGTCATGTGGAGCACTATTCAACAGGTGAAATTATGAAAATAAATTATAAATACGATCACAAGTTCTAAAACTTGCTGCAGTAAAAGGCTCTTTGAGCAACTATAGCAGCTATTTATAATTTTAGTTTGGCAGTTTGCAGCACAGACTTAACCTTATGCCGTTTTCCCAGACTGTACATGTGTATCGCCCTTAAATTTCACCAAAGCTGATATACAGTTGTTTACAAATGCTGAAAATCATAGTGAGCTGTGAAGTGATGTAGCATAAATCATATTGGTTTTGGCTGGCATACATGTTCCAAAGACATAAGGGTGGAAGTACAAGCTTACACGTACATATCAGTCTGAATTAACACTCTTATCTCACCTTATGTTTGATGTACAAAGTGCAAATCTCAGAAAAAGGAAATTCATATCTGTGCGACACTCCTTTTCCAGCTTGTACTCTACTTGGCAGCACTCAGCAAGGGCCTGAACTACAAGTTAAGAAAGTGAAGTGAACTCCCCAGGCCAAAGTCACGGGCAATGAAACCCTAGCATTTCAAAAATGAATGTGCAAATATAAAGCCTTCATCATTGCGGTCTACCACAAAAGTCATCAAGGGATGCAGGGTCCAAATTTAGTCCACATAGGGCCTCATTAAAACGTATATCATAAAATATAAAAACTCTTCTGACTCATGGTAGGATCACAATTTTACTTACGAGCAACACTGCCCTCTTGTGGCCATATGAAAGAGCACAGTGCATCCGAGCATATAGAAAGATATCATGTACGTGCAATAACATATGTAACCACTAGAGGCTAGTATATGTCAAGATTTGCTCTAGTTCCGGAGTCGTCCTTACCTCACAAACCAAATCATATATATTCCGTAAAATAAAAGGTACATTTGATTTTTGATACATTAGAGCTGGAGTTTGTGTAGATATAAGTTAAAATTAGGCTCTTATGATGAAATAAACTACAACATTAAGTAAACCAGTGAGTATGAGATACATTTAGTACGTAATATAAAGCTATTTTACCAAATAAAGCTATTTTACTCAGATACCGATCCTAAAATCATTATTATGGATTTCAAGAGTCTCCTCCAAAATCCCCTCAAACCTCTTTTAGCTTGGTGAAATTGAATTTGGCTTTAATGTTTACTGTTCTGCTATTTACCCAGGTGGAAAATGACCCAGGCAGTATCAGCTGCAATATGCAAACATAAAACTGGCTTCTCAAGTGTCTCTTAATACTCTGCATGCCCAATGAAACAAGAATATACAGCTTTTACCCTCTAAAGGAGCAGCATTTAGTCCTAATTACTGCTTACACTGTTGACTGGAATTTAGTAAATAAACAGAAAATTTCTCACTATACCAAAACTATTAAAGACAAGATACTGCTAATATCTCATCAACAATTTCAACTATGTATTCTTGATCCATCCATATATACATGGATATATATGTATATGGACAGAAGGACCACACAAGGTCTTTGGGGCCCCTCAGATTAAAGCAGTGGGGCCCCTCTCCACTGTCAGTCTCATAATAAAAGTGGATTCGGGTGTGAAGCAAGGACTAAGAGAGGATTGAGCTCAACTTAAAGTTCCAAAGTTCTTTCATCTATCTATCTATCTATCTATCTATCTATCTATCTATCTATCTATCTATCTATCTATCTATCTATCTATCTATCTATCTATCTATCTATCTATCTATTCATTCTTCTGCAGTGACTCTCTTTTGAGTGTAGTTCAAGTACCACCAAGGATCCTTCATCGGAAATGAACAACAGCTTCTTTTCCTCCTTCAGTGGCGTCAGGGAGACTGATGTTTTGAGCTTCACATTCTTTTCAGGAATGTAATTCTCTAACAAGTAACAGGAAATCATTCTAGCTTCATATTCTAATGATGTAACTGGACTACTTGGTGACGGAATCGAAGGCTAACTGGACATAGCCACAGATCAAGATAATTACTCAGAATAAATACATCAGCAAGTGTAGTAGCTGCTGTGTTGTTTGGAAGAATAACAGTGCACCTTGGGGATTATCTTATTGGGCCAAGCAGTTCATCTGTCATGAAGCAGCCCAGTGTTCTGACAAAGGGGGAGGAGTGAATGCAAGCACTCATGGGAGTTTTCTGTGATTATTCTTCGAGGTGGTGCCCGGTTGTGGTGTTTGGTTTGCTTCCAGGTGGTGCACATGGTTCAAGAAGAGTGCAAATCTTTGATCTAAACTATAAAATTATGCAAAAAAGGAACATAATGTCTCTCAAACATAATTATAAATGCATCACTACACGAGAGGCAGAAGAAGCTGCAGCTGCTGCGTACAGTAGGTGTGTGTCAAAGAGGAACGTGCTGCTGTGTGTCATTCCTCTTAATGCAAATAATGATGCGCTTCGTAACAACTGTGTCTGTCTGGTTTTATAAAAAGAGAAAGACAGACAAAGACAGATAGGACTTTTAGTTTTCATACACACATGTTTAACCTTGTAAACCCTGAGGCAGCCATCAAATGATCCATCTGTCTGCTGTCTCTTTTTGAATTCCATATCAAATATGACAGGATGGATTCTGAAGAAATCTGTGTAAAAGTACATCCAACACATTCAAAATAAGGAGTTTAAAGGCTACTGCAGTTGATTTTAAGATTTTTTTTTAATGCATTATCAGCATGGCATACTTAATTATTAACGAGCTACTGCCGAAATGCAAAAACGCCCATTTAATCTATCCGAAGTACTTTAAACTAACTTTTACTTTAAAAACCAATTCATTTACTGATGTTTAAGAGGTTTACGAGTGTGTGTGAGAGAGAGCGAGAGAGCGAGATATAGATAGAGAGAGAGAGAGACATAGGGGCATGTGTGTGCATATTTTTTAACAGTATGTCAGAAAAAGTATGTTTTTTTGGTTTTCTGGTTATGATGAATTGCTTAGTAAAGACGGAGCGATGGCGCAGAGTTGTATCGATTTCTCTGGTATCGACACGCGCATCAGTGGCTGGAAGGAGGCTGGATTAGAACGGATATTTTAGGAGTCACGTGGTCTCAACTTTCTGTCTGTGGTCCAGAAGCTGTTACACACTGCTCAGCTGGACCAAGCAGCCCCCGGTTGTTGTGAAACAGTCTTCTCTTTTTTTTTTTCCAACTTTTAAATTCAGTCTTCATTCTGAGTTTTCGCTACTTTCTTTCGGGGTATTATTATTATTTTTTTAAATTTCTCTCGGACTTTTCCCGCAGAGAGACCGGTGCCCCCTCTTCAGTTTTGACCATGCTGCAAACTTTGCACTCCAATAACAGAAAGGCGTCTTGAACTGCAGCCTTTTACACGAATTCACTCACAATGACGGAGGAAAGCAAAGCAGAGCACAGAGCAGAAAGCGGGAAGGATTTGGAGAAGCAGCTCCGATTACGCGTGTGCGTCCTAAATGAACTTTTAAAGACTGAACGGGATTATGTCGGGACTCTAGAGTTTCTCTCGGTGAGTTTTGACAATGAAATTCCAACAAACAAACTGCATGAATGTACACACGGTTTGCTCAATGAAAGGATTCTCATGAGAAACAAACAAACGCATCCATCCTGCTTAGTATGCGTGGTGCGTTAAATCCACCGAGACGAGAGAGCACTTCTCATGGTAAACTTTGTGCAAAGTTGGACTTAACGCTGGCAAGCTTGTTACTTTTAGTACGTTATGATGGAGACATTTACTTTTCAGAGTGTGAAATGAGGAAAGCAGCCACAAAAAGGCGCACCAAGTGTGATTTTTAATCCTATTCTTGTCTTTGATCCACATTTTTAGCCCCCTGTGCGTCCTTTATTTTGTCTAACACAACATGGTGATAAATTATAGTTGAGTTGGATAACCTGCACAGCTCTCAGACTCATTACAGCTAACTCTGTGAGAACAAAAACTCTGAAAGTCATTGGGGAAACTTTCATTTTGGCATCTGTTTGCCCTTCAAATCCCAGGCAGATTAAATAATTTGTACTGTAGCGCATTGCCACTCCAGCCATATGATCACCCCACCTCTCTCTCTCACACACACACACACACACACACACACATCATAGAAAACAAGCCAAATCCTGATCAAACCCAGAAGGGGAACGTCTGCCAAGGACGGCACAGGTGGACAGAAAAAAAAAAGAATACACACACACACACACACACACACATCAGAATTGGCAGTCAGCTGGCAACACATCTGCATACCCACTCAGAGAACAACACTTGGCTGCTGCAGAGCAGTAATGGTGGTAATGGTGCAATCATAGCAAAATGACAGCCTCTAAGTTGTGAAAAGTTGTAGAAGTTTGTAATCCACTTATTGGACTGTGGAGGCTCTGTTCTGCGTGCTAACAGTGACAACATGACAACCCTGGCTGTGGCTTTTATGGGCCTCCACTATATTTTCTCATCCGTTTCAATTTCTTAGTGTGTGAGGATCTCTGCAGGGGAGCGGGGTCGAGGGGCCACTGTGTTATGCGTGATAAAGAGCGCCATTTCCCAGACTAAATGCATGTATGTGTACACATTCCTCCTCCACCCCCTCGCTCCACACAGATGTTTCCAATGGAGGACAGAGGCATCTGGTGAGGGACGTATCTCGGTCCGACCAGATCCTGTGTGGCTTTTCTTTAGATGTTGCATCACTCCATCTAGAGTAATGGATGAAGCAATTGCATGGGAGTCTTGAGGGAATGTGTCCTCTGTCCTGGTGGGGGTTTGGGGAATGCTGCCCCCCTTTATCTCCCCTGTAGTGCCGGGAATGGGATTCATTTCAGAAGTCAGTGATCCTCACAAGGCAGCTGTGTTCTGTCAAGGAATATCAGGATGGATGTGACTGATTGAGATCTGATTGAAATATAGATCATTGGTTTAGCTGTAGGAACTACAGGTGATGATGATGATGATGATGATGATGATGAAGGTGAAGATGAAGGTGATGGAAAGAAGAAGGTCAGAGAGAGGAAAAGACAAAGAGTGATTATCTACTGTCTTATCTTTTGGTGGAGGGGGCGGGTGTTGGTCCTGGGGAACATCGGGGAAGATACCCATGATGATCAAAAGGAGCCCTGCTGGGGAGGGGTCTCATACTGAAGACTTTCATCTGATCACAGAACCACACATGCACCACACACCTCCTCCACCGCCACATATCACTGTGGAGAATTACTGTCGAAAAACCACACTGGATTCTGTGTGTGTCTGGAGGTCAGAGAGGAAGACCTCCCACCCCCTCCTCTGTGTGACTCCCTGGTGGGATAAATCAGGGAACTCTGTGTGCCAGCACAGAGAGGCATGGACGGGATATTGCTTGAGGGGTGAAAGGGAAAAGGGTAGATACTGCCAGGAGGGTGAAGGGGAACTGGAGGAGGGGGGCAGGCTCTTCCGTAAGTGGCTGGGCTGGGTGCCTTCTCTCGCTAACCATATTTCCTGGAGGAGGAATTCCTCCGAGGTTAGGAAATGCAGGGGAACAATGAGGCTCCGGCCGGTAGCCAAAGAACTGTAGAGCAGAGATTGTAGCAGCTGATCTGTGGAAGCAAACACAATGCACCTCACACATACAGCGTAGCATTAAGGTAGTGGAAAACAACATGGAAACCCAGGATTGATGCCACAGATAAAAAGAGAAATTGGTCCCACGACAATGCGAACCTATTGTTTGGCAATACCCAGCATCCATTGGGCTTCTTTGTGGTGCATGTGTGACATACAGATTTATTTATATCAGAGACGCAAACGCAATAACGTCTTCTTCACAGCGACAGGACACGAGAGCACGGAAAGGCCAGCGTTGTTTTGCAGACTTGAAGCTGGAACGCTTTTGTTCCGTTTGGCAACTTTACTCTCCCCGTTTTTGTACACTTTCAGCAGTACCACTGCAGAACTGATTGTCATGTAACACATCAGGATGTAAGTCACGACAAGTTATTGTGTCTTCAAGTAATAAAGATCTATGTGTCAAATGGAAATATCATATGAGATTGGCAGAATTACAAGGAATTGTGATCATTATTATAAATTGGGATTATTTTGATTGGTTTTGTTCAAATGTAGCTCTTCCGCTTGGTCCTACAGTCTTGGTCATGGCTTCTCCAGTAGTCTGGCAGTGAGAGGGAGGTTCTGAGGAAGCTGGGATGTCTCGGGCCTAACTTACATAATGAACAATTTTAGCTGGAGATTGCGGTAGGCGGTGGACACTCGTGTTTATCTTGGACAGCGAGGAGCCAAGAAAATGACAGTGATCCTTAGAAATGTCTCATTGAAAAGAACAAATCAAGAGATAATGTAAACACTCCCTCTAATGAGGTCTTTGCTTCTTCTTTTTTGTCACAGTGTCAAATGGAATAGTTTGCAGAGACTCCGCCTTTGTTGCTGTTGACAGAGAGACAGTGAATGCCCGTCACTTGCATGATAAGCACTTATGAGAGAATGCTAGCAGAGACAATGAAGGGAACCTTTCAAGTCCTTGATTCTGGGCCACAACTTAACTTAATTTATTCCAAAGAGCTTTACAGTGCAATCAGAGGTCCCTTGGCTGGCTGCGTTCCCTTCCTTAACAAAAGCCTGTTCAACTATGAAGCAACCCTCTAATGTAAGAGTTTTAATCCTGTGCATACATTGCAATAAAATGTACTTTTAGACATCTTAATTCCTCAGAGACTCGTAAGATAATACTCCATTGATCCCTAAGTGGTTGGGGATTAAAATGAACATCTGTATTTCCTCATATTTATAGTGCAGCTTCATAAGATGACATCATCTTTGTTAAATGTAAGGTTGTTAAACCTCAGTCAGCCTGTATGTTGGTGATCACGTTAAATCATCAGCATGTTTATTAGGAAAATGAAAGGAGGAAGTTGAGAAATCTGGGTCTCACAAACCCAGGTGTCCAAGAGAAGCCTGTGTGTGTGTGTGTGTGTGTGTGTGTGTTTGCCTGTGTCTTGGCTTGGACTTAAAATTGGCTCAGGATGCAGATTGAAAGGTTTGTCTTTCTGTCTGTGTCCGTGTGTAATATATGAGCAGTTGGTAGTCCTGAAGGAGGTCTATCATGTCTGAAGGCCTGAGGAGGGGATTCCTATCCTCCGGACAGACAGCTGATGACCCCAAAGGTCTTGACCTCTTGTTCCTGTCTGTTAATCTTTAGACCTCGTGCCAGCTTCCACCCCCCCCGTGTTCCGATGGAAACAGGAAGTGAAGATGCTGATGATTAGTGCATCCTGATTTGAGACACAAAGAAAAGTGCACATAAGTTTGCTGTAGTAACATTGAAGTGTCGTTCTTTGACGCAATTTCCATACATATCAAGGCGTGCTTTTAATCATTGGTGACCATTTATGCATAATGGTGAGACATGAGAAAAGATGAAACATTTCCTGCAATGTGGCCTTGAAATATAATGAGTAAAATAATGGTCAGTTCATACTTTGCAGTTCTTTTGATTCCCTTCTGACATTACAGTTATCTGGCCCAACAGATGGGGGGCGTTTTATGTGGTGCTCATGCTCACAGTTTGAGAACCACTGGACTATGACCATGAAAATAGCCTAAACACTTGATACACTAATAAGTGAAACCTCATGCTACTTTGATGTACGGCTTTTAGAGTATTTATAGGGAAAAAAAAAGTAGAAAAGCCTTTATGAAACAGTCCATTTAATGTGAAATGATAAGCACAGATCATAAGCAAAGTAAAACTCTGAGGGACCTCTTCTGTGCAGCTGTAATGTGATGCACAGCATGTGATTTAGCCCATTGTACAAATACCGGACTGAAGCACAAATGAGTTGAGACGGAGTGTATTCCACGTGATCACATGGTGCTGGTGAAGTGGGACGTGGCCGAGGCGGAGTGCTTAATGCAGAGTGGCTCCCACTGGTCGTTTGCCGTTGCTTACATTAGTCTGTCTCCATAATGGGATGGATTTGGAGATAAGAGATTCCATGGAGGGCTCTGGCGGCTGTCTCTGCCCCAGTTCCTGCTTTTATTCTTGCGTCGCCCATCATACTGACACCTGTTCCACACCTTTCTGTCATAACTGTGCCTTTTCGACTCTCCTCCTCTCTTTCTCCGCCCTTCCCGCTGTCCCGTTTTTCACCACAGCAGCAAGGCAACGGCTGCACCCGTGGCAGAATGTGTTCCATACGTTATTTCGGATGGTTTATTGACAAAAGGTGTATTTTTCCCACTTGCTAATGAAGGTTACTCGTGACTTATATTACAGCTGTAATCAGGCGAGGGTTGTTTGACAGTTGGGGACCAGAACCGTGAGGATTTCTAATGGAGGCCGAGTTTAAATAAACTCTGTTTAAACCTTGACAGAGTCGGAAAATGGGCACGAGAAAGAACTGGAAGTAGATGGAGAAGTGATATGTTTTTCTCCTTGACTGTTTTTAATTGGATTTCGGTCAGTTTCTCCTCCTTGAGAACAGAGGCAGTTTCTCTCCTCGTGTCTGTCCCCAGCGTGAGGCCCCTGAACTGATGAAGTGTCTCACTTGCATTTTAATTTCACACCAGTCGCCGCACAGACCGCCAACATTTTTTTGCTGTGTTTACAAGGTTGTTACCATCACTTTAACATTGTCTCGTTGTCTGCATTCCTGAGCACTTAGCATAAATGCATCCTTGCTCTTTGTGCACTATTGATGTGCGTTGTTCGTGTTTGGATTTGGATTTGAATGCACGTGCATGCACTTTGCAACACATGCGTATATTTCTGCAAAGAGTATTGTTGTCTATGTCAGATGGGTCTACTTAGCGTCCCATATTAACAGTTTAATTATGTATTATGCTGATCTGAAAAAGGCCCTAGAAATTTATTAGATGTAGCAAATGAAGTTAGCATTAGGGGATATTCTGGTAAAGAGCATATTGATGCTCTGTCATATTGGAGTTAATAAATCTGCGGTGATCACCGTGCATTAAGCCTTTTCCTGCGTGCATTAAACGTTAAAGTCACAGTAGCAGTTCCAGCACTGGAGAGCGTTTCTTTGCTTTTGTCTCAGAGGCCTTTTTTTACTTTTTTTTTTTTTTTTCAAAGTGGGATTTCCTTCCTTCCTGGCACTCCCCGTCTTTACATTGTGCTGCATGTTTCCTGCTTGAACACACACTCACTCACACACACACACACACACACACACACACAATCCCCCAGCTGTCTCCACTGGGGGAGTTTTGCTACAGATGCCTGCTTCAACTTGGCAAGGTATAGCATCATGGTGGAGGTGATGGCTGTATGGGCTCATACATTGCTTCTATGGCGTCGGTTCAGCTCAGGAGGCAGAGGTGGGTGCTGTTCCTTCACCCCGAGGAGAAGGCGGCCTTTGATTTGGGCAGTGCCAGCTGCCCGGTCACATGGTGCTTACGTGCTACAAGTGGCAGGAGTGGCAGGACTCGGTTAGACACTTGTGAGGACGTACACGCAGTGTGAAGGGGTCATCGTCACAAGGAGCCCTGTGTTTTACTTGGCACGGAACATACACACATGCGAACACAGACACACACACACACACACACACACACACACACACTCAGGTCAGGCAGTCTCGAATGGGATTGACCATCGCCATAACACACTTGTTGCTATGTGTCATTTTGAAGTGGTTTGGGATTTTACATTTATTGCTTGTTTTCATTTGTTTTTGAGTTGTTGTTGCCCTCAGAATATTTCCAAGCGTCGCTGTGTGGTTTACATTCACACATTCCACCAAATAGCCAGATTCGTCCAGTCAGACATGACGGGAAATTCCACATTCCACTTCGCTCTTAATTATTTAATTAAGTACATGACTGGGATTTGCTAGTCTGGGCAGTTAGACAAGTGTCCCTCTGTCTTTGAGCAGACGCTCTGTCCACAGACATCCTTTCCTTTCATCTGTCTGTTCCTCGCTTGTATTCTTCCACTCTTTCATATTCTGGCACCAAAACCGTTTGTCCCCGACAGTATAATAACCACGACTGGACTTTGGATTCAACGGTGAAAAAAATCCACTCTGTCTACTTTTAAATCCACAGAAATGACCATGAAGATAAAAATTAACTGTAGTTTAGAATAGAACTCGTGTTGTAATGGTGTCACCTTACCAACTCTGTATGTAAGGATAAGGAAGTTGCTTTACAGAAATGAGAATTGTAAGCAGACTGAGAGCATAAACACACACAGTCTGTGACGTTTCACACACTCACAAAAAGTTTTGTATAAAGTGCTGCTCTGGTGCAGCCTTATATCAGCTTTCTGGCTCCGGTTCTGTCCAGTCACAGTAAAAAAGGAGCCGTGATTTGCAGAAGCCTGCTGGAGGGGCTGCGGGTACGGTGAGCCAGCTTCTGCATCTGTCGGGGGTGTCGAGGGGTAGCCCGGCAGTGTAGCTGTTCAAATCCCCATTGAAACTGTCCGATTCTGTCATGTGTGAGACAGGCTGACGCTGTAGGTTTCCTTTTTTTTCCTCGCCAGTCCCGCTGAGTTGGATGGCGGGGGCCTGGAACGGACGATTCAGGGAGGCCCGCAATGGTAATCAAATGAACAATCTGGGTGTGTGACAGTCATGCTTGGGAGTGCGCCGCAGATCGTGGAGGCTGACAGTCCCGCTTAGTCATGAAGCAGATCAATGGCGAGCGTGTTGGTGTGTGGCCCTGTTGGGTATTGCCACTTATCAGCGGGCGACGGTTTGCTTGGCCGCACATGGAGATTGAGGAATCGCGGTGGGAGAAGAATTGGGTAGACGCGCTAACGCTCATTTTCCGTGGGTTAGTTTCAACGCTTAATATCCAATTTCACAAGTCAAAGGGTCGTGCTAATATGTTGAAGATGGCTGTCATTTATAGTGCTATGATGGGTGAAATTGAACAGAGCCACGGCCTTTTGGGTACGGAGCTGGATTCAGGATGGACTACCGGCCTCATTTTATGCACAGTCATTTTATTCCAAGTAACTCACCAGGCACAGATAGACGCACATTGGATTAAAAGTTTGATTACAGATGTTTAGGTGTCACTTTTGGTGCTTACAAAGAACAGAACACAAAGAGGATGTTGTGCTACAGATAACGGTGATTACAGCCGTGAACATCACCTGGTTAGACGGTTATCCTTGAGCCTTTATTCTTATTTTTCATTCTTATTTAAATGTACCATCATACACTGATTTGTGCCTCGGATCTTTTTAATTAATGAGTATATGGTGAGCAGATGTCAAACGCCTTCCTCTGTATTTACGGCTCAAAGTCTTCCAGGGTGCCTAGATTTTAAATGACAGCCCAACAAGTGTTCCGTTCCAAAGACAAACAAGCTTTTGTTCAATGGGCAATCCTGTAAAAGACTCTGATGTTAATTAAAGCCAGAGGCCCTACATGGAGCTGTGCATGGATGAGGAGCCTAAATAACCACTCCCGAGATGAACGTATTAACATTCCTTGTCTTACTGTATTTATAGTGTCCATTTCCTGTATACATTCCCAGCGGGGGGATATGGGGCAGTTGGCGTTCTTTGGAAAAACCAGCCGGAGGACTAATGACATAGGAAGTGCTGGACGACTCCTGGACGTGTCATCTGGACCTGTCCAACACAGGAGGGTCTGGCCCACTGGGGGCGAGCGGCCACAAAGAGCCTTTTTTCTCTTTTCGGATGTGCCCCAGTGTGCTCTCAGCATCACAGATTGACTGGTTTTGTATCTGGTCGCTGCATCTTTGGAGAAGTTCAGTCTTTTTCGTGCCAGGAATCCAGTGTAGTGTGCGTGTGAAAGAGAGAGAGAGACCTCAGTACATGTGGTTTCATCCTGCAATGTTACATCCTTGGTTAACAGACCTTCGGCCCTGCAGGCACTAAAGGCATCCTCTCCTACCCACAGGCTCAGGAGTTGCTCGCCCCACCACTCACTCTCTGCCTCATTTATTTTCTAACACACACACACGCACACACACGTTGACAGACAGTAAAAACCCGGACCTGTGGGTATTTTTAAGCGTTTGCCTGAGGGTGCTGCAGCGCCTCGTGCACCTGTTACCTGCTGTCCATTAACTGCTATCACAGCCTCTCACTTTATAATTGTCCTGCAGGACAGATGCTTCACAGCGTAACACACATGCACCCGCACACAAACACAAAGACTATTACGTTAATGAGCATACCTTCACAGTCTAGTGATTCACTCCAGTGGGTTTTGTTGTGGGTAAACTGTTGTTTGTGTCTCATTTTATTAATTGGGATACGTTGGATTGTCTGTACCTGTACATGGCAGTAGATTTTTTTTCCGTTTTTTTTTTTTTGCAACAATGTACGTTTGTGTGCCAGCTCTCCAGTCGGAACAGCAAAGCGAATCAGGGAATCATCAGTGGACAAAAGTGGCAGTTTGCCCAGCAGGCTTTGAGAAGGGTCTATTCATTTTTGCAGTGACAGTTTATACTGGTGCCTACAGCCAATGAACTCACAGAGGGCCTTTTTCAATTATGAAAATAGTTTGAAATACATCCAACATCACAGCAAAGCATTTGACCGCTGGTTTAAAAAAAAAAAAGTTTTAATAGTGCGATGACAGATCTATTACTGTTATTTTTTAAGTCCAATTCCCTGTAATCGAGCCGCTCCAGTACTTTTAATTTCAGGGTGTTCTGCAGTCGGACCAATTAATCCAGACGGACCCTAAAATGTTGTTTTGTTTGTAAAGCATCAAATGGGTTCTGTATTTGGGCCCACTTCAGCGGTTCTTGAATACATAAGCAGATGTTTTGGGGCTAGCTTTGTACTTGACTCGAACACATTTCTGCAGCATGGGAGCCTCCGCGCGGCTTTGTTCTTCTTCCGTTTTCGTGCGAGTAATTTGCAACATCGTTTTGCTCTTTTCTCTCTGGGAGGGATTTGTATTCCCAACACAGCGAGTTCTGCTGGGTGTGTAATGAACGACACGCTCCCCTTTTATTCCTTTTCTTTTTTACTCTCTTGTTCACTCGTTTCACACTCGCGGTTGTCTCACACACTCGCACACGCGCACACACACACGTGCTGTATATGTAACATGGTAGTGCTGTAGTCTCCATTCATTATCCCGTTGTTATGTCATTGTTTGTGTATTTGTTTCAGGACACAAGTGGCTTGTGTTTTTCCCCAACCCATCTGGTCACATGATCCACTGACACTCACAGGGATTAAATTCTACACGGCCTGTAGCGAGCCTTCCCCTCATTGTCCGTTTTCAGTTTGACCGAGAGATGCTGGGTGGGGACGACATTGCATAACGTCCATTCACAAAATGTCCCGGCCACGCACTCGTTTGTTAACCGTTACTGTCGGCATGGAAACAGAACTGTCCTCAAATGCATTTATCAACCCCAGCCTGGCTACCTTGTGTGACTGTGACTCGGATGATAGAGTGTTATTCCCGTTATCCTATATTTCAGTACAAATCGATCCTATTCGGTCTGTCTGGCCCAAAAGAGACTCTTGATGCCGTTCTTTCTCGCCTCAGAGGCCCAAAGGCATCGTCAGAAAATTCCAATCAAACACCTCATCGATAACTCAAACTTTCTCCCGTCGTCCTTTATCGCTGTATCAAAAAGTCACCAAAAAGTGTACGGATTTCACAAAATGAAACTAAAAGCCTCGAGCACAACGCGAGACAAGCTCATCGCCCTTTGATGTTTAATCTCAGACAAAAATCCCCTGATCGTGGCCAACACAGATGCTACGATAAATCTCAAACTTCTTTGAAATCGAGCTGGCCTGTCCTCAGATTTGTGGACTGATGAGGGGTCCCAACATCAGATTGCTCCACTGTCATCCATGGTACTTGCTTGGCATGGATTTGTTTGCACAGATGGGGAATGTCATAACTTAAATGTTCGCCCGCTGTGACACAATGTATAGACATGCAGAACTGTAAGTCACTTTTAAACATATTCCATATTCCGTTTTCTGTACTCGTCATCGTGCAGTCTTGCGTGTCCCGTTGCCGATGGCCTATTTTAATGCGTCACCTTGGAATCTAAACGAGCTGTGTGTAAAACCACGGCGTCCAGATACCACGCTGAGAGAGCACGGCTCCCCGATTTCAGCAAACGCCTCCGATAGACATCCACGCGGGTGCAGTCAAGTTAGTTTTAGATTTGTTTGAATCAGAACATTTCTGCTTACGTCTGATTTCCGTGGGACACAGCGTGGAGTCCACAGCCTGCTTGGCCGTGTTGATTGATGACAGGCAGGAGCACATGTTGTGATTGGACCAATCTATTCCTCACAGCCATCTGTTCTGTGAAATAATGAAAACTTTAATGGGGTTTTAATGTGAGTCTCGCCTCAGCTATCAGAAGAACAATCCAGGTGATTATACCTGGGCCCGAGGGAAGAAAATGACTTCTCAAAGAATTTCTCTTCTTCTTCTTGAAAGCTCTTTGACGTGGTTTATGGTAGAGAATGTTTGATAAAGAAAAGCAGCTGCGTATGAATTAAAGTGAGAGTGAATTTTGTGACAAACCTCTATAAGACCTGTTTATTTTGACCCTGTGGAAGAAGTACATTTCAAAAAGTGAGACAGGAGTCCCTCACAGGTCCTCTTTAGCCTTAAAATAAAGGCACAAATCTGCTTTTGATTCAGTGGAAGTCAGCGACCAGATGTGGCGTATTCCTGCTAGAAAGCATATCTGTTTCTAACTTTGGAATACCATATTTCATAAACACAAACAGCAACAATGGGATAAAGGAAATGTGTTCCCGTTCAGTAAACTTAGAAACAAAGCAGAAGTCTCGGGAGGAGCGGACTCTTCAACACGTCCTCGGATTCATTTCTGGACGACTTTGTTTACCGCGGAGATCCTCCCCGAAACAGTTTGCTTCGTGTCAGTAATTACGATTATCCCGATCTCGCTCCCATGGCTTTAAATCAGAGAAAAGACGTTGGAATCAACACGCAAATCCTGGATGTGCTCCGCTGAGACTTAATTACAAAACTCGGGAAAGTTCAGTCGATCTTCAGTTGTCGTAGATTGATTTACAAATTTGACGTTACGTACAAAAGCGCGAAAACGTATTCACAGTCACCTTGGGTACTGTAATCGTATCCATAAATTCCATTAAATTCTCATTGATTGTTCGTGGAGCCTCTCCAGGATCATTCTCTTTACAGCATCGACGAGGGAGTCTTGGCTGTCTTGTTTTGTGTTTTGGAAGCGATTTGTTGAACCCCACAAATCAAATCTGGTCTTTGAAAAATTCTAGGAATAACATGAATATGTGTCTCAGATGGCGCGGCCAAACGTCTCTTTGTGGTACACTTATCTTAAAAACTACAATAAAGAGGTTCTGCTTGGTGCACCACAGTTCTTCATGACGAAATTGAATGAACTTTTGGATGGTAATTCACCATTTATTACCCATCTTCAATCACTTTTTCAGCCTGCGCCCCATCCTGGCTTGTTTTGTCTTCTTATTTTGTTTACTTCAGATAAGCATCTGCAATGTCTCTCAATCTTTTACACCTGAGACCCCCCATAGCTGCAAATATATAATTAGTGCTTTACAGATGGAGCCCCCTGTTGAAGAGCCTGTTCATTATTTAGAACTGAAGTGTTCGATTCTGGAATGAGCCTATGTTTGATGTCCCGTAGTGACAGGAAACAGCGTTTGGTGATACTTCTGCTCAGCAAATGTCCTACTGTAAGCCCAGTCGTGCCTCAGTGAGGGCCTGTTGAAGACTGCTCCATGTTTGTACATATTAGACTTGCTAATCAGATGCTAATGCATGTGAGCGGCTGAGTTGCGAGGCAAGGCAGCTACAGAATAGTAATCAGCGTGGAGTTGGTCTACAACAAAGAAGCTGATTATTGGAGTCCCTTCTCCAACCACGGGCCCGGATTTGAGTGTTTAGTTATACACTTCCGTTTGAAGTGTTTCTTTGACGTCATCGCAATTTTGATTAGGATGTAGTACGACTCTTGTTTTTTTGGGTTTTTTTTTTTTTTCATGTCACGGTTCATGGATGCCAACATAACTGCTTTTGTAATTTGTGTGAGGTTTTCTCATGGTTTCAGTCCTTTCCATCTGTTCACAATAATCCAATGAAAGTATTTGTTAAAAAAAAAAAAAAAAACAACAAAAAAAGCAAAACCCCTCACTTGATCTTCGTATTAAGAAATAATTCTAGTCTTGTCTGCTCATTAAAAAGGTTGTTTACATGCTTTGCGGCTATTATGTTTGATTGCTCAGCTCCTGCTGAGTTGCCTGCCGGGGGGG
>OMNV01008010.1:0-15440 GCA_900303265.1 Brotula barbata | reverse complement strand
ATCTGTCCCTTTATCCCAGCGGTCATCTTTTCTCACCATCTTGTTCTCTGGGCCCTCCAGCGGAGCCGTTTCCAGATTTATGACGAGTACTGTGGGAACCATGAGAAGGCCCAGCGGCTGCTGCTGGAGCTCAATAAGATCAGAAGCGTCCGTACATGCTTACTGGTGAGTAACATTTGCAAAATTAAGTAAATTTGTTTAATTTACAATAACTGGAGAGTGTAAAATCCAGTGTGTGCGTTCCAGTGTGTCAGTCAGACATAGGGACAGACAGGCAGAGAGATAATTGAGGCGTTGACTTGACCCGTCCCTTCCTTACTCTCTTCCTGTCCCGACACTCACATCCACATGGGAGCATCAAGTTGCTGGAACAATAGACGGCTCCATCCCCACTGCTGCCTCACTAAACTCTGTGTGTATGTGTGTGTGTGTGTGTCTGTTCCTCATAGTTAGTTTATAAAACCGGTTCCACACAGGACGTGAGCGAGCAAATTGATGGCAAAATGGCACCTCTTATTACTCTCCACTGCCATTTTTATGTTACAACGTGCAACGTGTGAACTAATCACAGTCACAGCTGGGGACCGGTCGTCAAAAACGGGGACGTCGGGTCACATCTGGTCTCTACAATTGTCTGTCCTCACTAGGTAGCCTCGTTCAGCGCACATCCTGCGTAATGTCAATATGTGAATATTGGATTTGTCGCTCTTCGTTCATAGCGCCATGCGGGGCAGGAAGTGGCAACACCAATATAGAATAGAGACATGAATAGAGACTGAGCGAGCAATTTTTACTACCAGAGTGACGTTGTGTCGTCGAACACGTCAGTCCGGACGACCCCACACAAAATAATGTTGTTTTTTGGAGCGGCCAGCCTTTGGTTTTTGTCACATTGTGTGTTTTATGTGTCATGGTAGTCACTTTAAACTCCTACCCCTGTGCCCAGTAAAGGCACACACACCACACACATGCACAGTGTATGGCCGCTTCCTGTCACCTGATGTTTTAAAGCTTCCATTAAAAGAGAGTGCTTTGAAATGGAGCCCTACAGCACTGAAAAACCAGAGCGGGACCGCGCAGTCGCTATCATCGATCGGCCAGTGCGGCGGTACAACTGTGTATGACCTTTTCATAGACGGTAATTGATAGAGATTTGACACACACGTGCTTGTACACAGTCACACACGCAAATACACAGTGAGGAGAAATCAGAGCTGCGGCTGTATGATTTATTGTGCGTGCATGTGCTTACAGCGGGGAACCAGAGGAGGCAAAGTGTTAATTGAATTTGATTTAATGGGGTCTTTATAGCCTCGACCTTTGGGAGACCTAGCCTTTCTTCAGGAACATATGGGTCTCGTGTTACCCTTCAACCTGCACTTGGCCTCGGACTAATGTAGCTCAGGTCACCACCTAGTCCCTGCAGTGACCAGGGCGGAGCAGATCACAGGTTTACCCACAAACCTCTACTAAAACTTTGGCCTGCTGTGTCCTATAAAGCCCGGCTGTTTCCTGTCCTTTTTCCCTCCAGAACTGCATGTTGCTGGGAGGCCGACAGAACACAGAGGTTCCCCTGGAAGGCTACCTGGTCGCTCCTATTCAGAGGATCTGCAAGTACCCGTTGCTGCTGAGGGTGAGTTTGGTTTTTGTAAACGCTAACCATGCATTACGCTCACACCCCGCCCTTCGTGCCACCTCTGCAGGCCAGCGTCTTCCCTTCTCCTCGTCCACCACCCAGTCATTAGCGAGGGCTGGCCCGCTTTACTCCCGTCAGCCTCTCCTCCACTAATGAAACACTGGTCTCATATTCCGACACGTTTTTACTTTAGCTCCCCTGCACGACCAGAAGGAATAACACGAGACCTATCATCGCTCCTCACGGCCAGCTGCACGGTTCGACACGTTGACTGGGCTCATTCATACCTGCAGTTGTTAGTTTTAATATTTCCATTTCCCAGCGTAGAAGTGTGTGTGGGAAATGAAATACGCTTTCAAAGACGTGTTTAATTCCTGGCTGATCTGAGCTGTCCCATCTCATTCATGTGGCTATGATCTATTAATTCACAGAGGCGTACTCTAAACAGCCAACAGCGCAGGCACACGGATGTAATAATAATGAAGGGGTAATCTGATGCTCTGCCATTTGAAGTCTTGCAGCTGGCAAAGGCCTCCTCCTGTCTGCAGAACCCCACAGATAGCCATCGGTGGCTCCAGATCCACAAGAACAGCGTAAATCTGCACTTTAGAAGCCTACGCGCTCACGCGGCGTTCGGTACACGCTGTGGTCGGACATTATTGGCCGTGTTCTTATATACTCAGAAAGCACTGGATGGATTACTCCTAAAAATGTATTAACGGGTGTTGATGAGGTGTTTGGCCCATTACGTTTTGGTACAGATCCAGGAACTTTTTAAAAAATGATTTCCACAATCTTAACGCTGCAAGACGCGAGTGAATCGATTTCAAACTAATATGCTTAGTTCACGCCATCACGCCATGATGGCTGAAATTTGGCCCGTATGGAGATAAAGATCCAGATTGGATGGACTCAAATACATCTTAAGATCCGGAGCCAGATTTGCCATATATCATCACAAATAAAAGGATCATCGTCATCACATCGGTTATACATACAATGGACGTATAGATGTTTACGTGTGGAATGTATCGTGTATGTGTGTGTGTGTGTGTGTGTGTGTGTGTGTGTGTGTGTGTGTGTTGCACGTGCAGGAGCTGCTGAAGCGTACCCCCAGGAAGCACAACGACTATGGTCTGGTGCAGGAGTCTCTGCAGTTGATGAAGTCGGTGTGCTCCAGCATCAACGAAGCCAAAAGACAGATGGACAAGTTGGAGGTTTTGGAAGAGTGGCAGTCACATATTGAAGGCTGGGAGGTAAGGCCTCTCCTAAAACTTTAATGACTTAATTATCATCCACTAATAGCCACTTTTCTGCTTTAAGAAAAACCGTTTTGTCCCACAGAATTTAGCATTTGAAGTTCGCTTTGTTTAAATGGCTCCATTGACTCCCCAGCGCTGTGTTTTTATGAGTAAGACAGCAGACATTTTGTCCTCTTTAACTCAGAGTTGAGCTTAAACCACTAAAGCTTAAAGTCATGACTGATTTAGAGCCATTTCGCCGGTCGCCTGCAATTCAGCAAGACGTCTAAGTGGCGTGACTTTTGCAGCCTTTTAAGATGTCTTGTTCTCTCCGGGAACAATGACTTATATTCACGACGGCCAGATTCTTTCAGTGGATGAGCCTTTAGTTACAGCGGTCATGCTTCAGTGTGACTCGTCCAATCATCGTCAGGTGCTGCAGGGTGCAGCTCTGAGCTCTGGGATGTCCCAGTAGGAGGTCAGGAGGCCTAATGGTGGTAGCGTAGGGACAACAATGGCTGTAATTATAAGACCAGGCTTATGTAATTGACCTGGCTTCATGTAGAGAGGGCCTCGAGGCTTCCTGGACACATGCAGACAATGAGAGCTGTATTACTGTTGATGCTGTTGACGACGGTTGTCAGTCACAGATTCTGACCAAAACACAGGCGAACTTTACCGATTTTAGTCGTCATTTTCATTTTATCGGCCTTTGGGACTTTTGTTTTCCACAGCTGCTTTTGTGGCCTCAGAGAGAGAGAGAGAGAGATAGAGAGAGATGTGCAAAGTCTGGGAAACTGACCACTATGACATCACTAGGATTTTTTTCTAGATTATAATTATTTTGGCATTTCTGTTTTATTGTGATAAATGTGAGACAGACAGGAAAGACAGGACAGAGGGGGGATGATATGCAGGCCAGATTTAAACCCGCTGAGCCACAGGGGCGCCACTACAAGTGTAAAAAATCAAGCTCTTCCTCTCTCAACCCCACCAACACAGACACACTGTGATTTTTCAACATTTAATATGATTTTTTTTTTTTTACTGCTTGTGTAGTTATCGTCGCTCCCAGCTAGAATGTAAATATTTTAAATATTTATTTTAATGCACAGAATGTAAAATATTCAAGCCTCTCTGTGTGTCTCTGAGGGTTTGGCTGACAGAATGAACGGATGCAGCGTGAATGAGATTTATTTTTCTGCTGCGTAGCAAAGCAGGCTGCAGATTTACATCTGTAACGCATTAATATGCGCACAGCCCCAAAACAGTTCAGACGCGGCCTCATTACGGCTGTTTATGACACCGAAAATTTGGCATTTAAGTTTTTAAGTGCTATAGCTGTTAAGTAAGAGAGGTAATTTAAAGATTTATGTTTTCAGCTGTTCAATGAACAGCACAAATTTCAGCCTCGTGTTGATTAACCGGAGCTTTTGTTGGTTTGCCATGTGGGCGCACAAACTCATAAACACACAGAGAATCTAGGAATAGTGTGATTAGAATCAGGCTTTGTGATGGGTGGGGTGACATAACTTATAGTCCACATGAGTCTGGCCCCTGATACTCCGCCGGTTTCCTCAGCAGGCTTATTAATTGTAAACATTAGCTCATTCTGGATCAGGGCGCTCGCTGCTGCTGCGCGCCAGACTGTGCAGCTTGAGTAGAGAGGAGCAGAATGAAAGAGAGGGAAAAAGCCATCTGAATGATTGTCGTGTCTTGTGTTTCTGTGTGGGTGTTTGAGGAATGGAAGGAGGGTGGACGGTGAAAAATGATTGCTGATGTTTTCCATTCTTGTTCTTCCTCCTCCCGGGCTGATTGCTTGTTAGTGCTGACCCTCTCCACAGCTGGCCGCCTGGGGCCATCCTGCCAGGTTTACCTCATGCGGGTGAGAGAGTGATGGTCAACACGGTGACGGCAATTTCCAGTTGGAAATATCCTGATTTAAGAGTGAGGAGTTGTTGTTTAGCACTGTGCTGTAAAAAAGGCGTCCTGAAGGGTCCCCCTTGACTTGATTTGCTCTGGAGGGTTCCAGCAAACGTCCTTGCCTCTCCATCTGTAGTTTATACATTCATCTGCCATATGTATCCAGTAATTAATAGGACTGTTATGATTATGCCTGGCAGTGGGCTGGCATTAAAAATAGAGGCATAGAAGTTAGATGAAACAGATGACTGAGGCTATAAAGTGTAAAGTTTAAGTTTGGAGCTTTTGGGTTTGAACAAGAGGGATCTGAAAACAGATAGAAAAAAAAGAAGAAGAAGACCGTACCGAAAGGAATAAATGAACAAGGGTTGAGTTAAAAGAGTAGGAAACACAAAGGGGAAGTGTCTGTTCTTCCATTAAGGAAATGCAGCTCTACAGTCTGGACCGGTGTTATGTTGCTGTTGGCCCCTTGAAGTGACCAAGAAAGGTCGGCCTTGCCATGTCTGGCGTGCACACATTCACAGGCTCCAAATTAGTTTAACATCTGTTCATGGGCTGTGGGGAGCAAAACGAACCCCAAAAAGAGGGAGGAGGACAGAAAAGTGTGGAGGAGCGAGCGGAGGAGATAGCAGAACAGACCGGGGGACTCAGGAGCCGGGGGAACAAGTGACAGATGATCAACAGAGGAAGGGCGGAGAAGAAAAGAATAAAGACGACCAGGGAAGAAAAAAGGGAAAAGCGGGAGAGGTTTTGGCCCGCCAACATCTCCAGCAGGAGGAAATGCTTAACACATTTTCCGGCTCTGCGCACTCGGGGGTTATTTTTAGCTCTGAAGGGTCGATCAAATGCGGTACATAAATTCCCACAGCAGGCAAGGTAAAGGAAAAGACCGCACATTTTATCGCTCGCAGCAGGAACCCCGTCCAATATGGTGACCAGACGCAACAACACAACACACGGTTTAACTGCACGGGATGTTATTCTACAGAGGCTATTAACGGCCGAGTATTTTAAAGTCCCCGAGCAATCTACTTTGAGGAAGCTGGGAGTGTTTTTATAGACCCCGGACAGAGGGAACAGGAAAGCCCAGCCTGCAGAATCCCTCCCGTTCCTTTCCAACCGTCATCGGTGTAGAAATGTCTGTCAAACATTCAAAAGTGGTTACTTTAAAAAACAAACAAAAAAAAAACGGAAACATTCCCTGCTCTGACTTTGTGTCACTTTGCATCTGTTTGACTTGTTATTCGCAGGGCTCCAACATCACAGACACGTGCACGGAGATGCTCATGCAGGGCGTGCTGCTGAAGATTTCAGCTGGAAACATACAGGAGAGGATCTTCTTCCTGTTTGACAAGCTTCTGGTCTACTGCAAGAAGAAAAACAGGTGTCCGCGCTACTTCATGTGTCATCGTCAGATAAAAGCTGCAAGGGTAGAGAGTGAGAGTCCGGTTGGGTTTATTTGTACAATTACTGCATCGGAGTCCAAACCTTATACACACATCGGTCCAGGATTGCATGTGTGTTTTAAGATGTGTCACTCTTTGACATTAGTTGCCTTCTGATTTATTTCAGATTTGTCTCCAGCACATTTTGCAGTGTACTAAATGTACTTTGCGATGCACCAGGCAGGACACTTAATGAATAGGTTGGTGTGTGTAAAGTAGTTTCATTTAGACGCGTGTGTACCTCTCACACTATGTATTTTACCCACCATCAGCCGGGCTGACACCTACGGTAGTTTGATTTGGTTCTCACGTGTCGCAGCAAATCAAGAAAGCTGAGAAAATGTTCCCCCAAATTGAGACGAGTGCGATGATTCTCACGTGGTTAAAAAGTTGTGATGACAGTCTGATTGTGATGAAAGCCTCCTGGGCTAATTGTCGCGGTTTCTTCTTGTTTCAAGGCGCTTAAAAAACAGCAAAGCGGCCACGGAGGGTCCTCGCTACCTGTTCAGAGGAAGGATCAACACGGAGGTGATGGAGGTGGAAAATGTGGACGATGGCACGGGTGAGCGATCCTGTAAACACACACGGTTTACCTTGGACGGCGGAATGTTTCCATAGTTTGATTTTCTCCCGTCGGTTCTCAGATCCTCGTTTTTTATTTCAGCACAAGTGAACTGTTTCTCCCTCCTGGCAGCCGGAGCATAAAGACATGCCATAACAACCCACACAGGAAAGTTGACAATGTAGTCTTTGGCCGGAGTTCACGGACACGTGTGTGCTTTTATACTTGGATCACCGATGGAAAAATAAGATTTACCTATAAACATTTTTAGACATCTTTAGTTACATATCCTTGGTGCTCGGTGAACTCAAGTGCTTGTGTCTCTTGGCCCCACGTAGCCGCTGATTATCATTTATATTTGTAGAAGCCATCATTTCCTCCTAGATGGACAGTAATATTGGGTGTTTCTGCTGAGAGATGGATAGGTTTGCGTCCGTGTAGGGAGAGGGAGGATAAACACGCTACGTAGGCGGCGGGGCAGCGACTCGTGGGTGTTCTGCACCACAGACGGGCGATCTCAATCTGAAATCCAGTGCGACAGGAGTATTATAGCTTGGATTCCTCCGTAATGAAAGCACTGCGACGTTTTCCCAGGCACACACTTGCTGTCTGAGGTTGAAAAACGCCCACAAGGCATGCCATATAAAGGACACCGCAGTGCAGATGGTTTTAGATCTGATTATAATTGATGATTTAATGCTCTGCTTTTTGTTACACCCTCAGAGGTCAGCTCAGGAGGCGTTTGAAAAAATGACAGACGTGGGGTGTACGTTCTCCAGTCACGGTCAGGAGTTCACGTCCATTTGTCGGAGGTTTGGATATCCCTCTTTATACGACTTCAGGTGGTGGATTGCCAGTAGCCGGCGGCTTTCAGGGAGTATTCAGAGGAGTCGGCAGTAAATATGCTGATGGATCCTTCTCCCTCTGTAAGTGTGTCCCCTCGTTTATCTCCTTAAAGGAGAGTAGCGATAATCAATGAGGCGCTCAATAGAGAGGCTGTGAGGGCCACTAGAGCTCTGTTAGACTGCTAATGGCTGCGCGGGTGAAAGATGAGCCGCGGCGAGAGTTTGCGCTGAAGTAGAATGCATTACAGTCAATAGTTTCGTGAGGAAAAGACAATCCGCCGCCGATACGCCGGCCCGTGTGAATTGAAAAGTCAGATCCATTCTCTCCTCACTCCTGAGCGACGCATACCATTTCTGGTTGTTTGTCTCCTCTGAAGTGAGTCGTTGGAGCCGTGCCTCGTGTTATTTCTATTTTTCATGCGGTGGCGCTCGTTTACTGCGAATCCAGCTTCCTAACAACTCTGTTTACTCTGTTTACAATGTCATGATCAGTGTGACCGCTGATTGATGGTCTTCCCCCTGTCAAACATGAAAAAGTACTCGCAGCCAAAATGAGCCAAAACGGCAGATTTGTGTTGTTCCACCCCCTTTTGTGAGGAAAAGGCTTCATAAAAAAAGTGGACTCACCATTGCGTCTGTGTTCTCCGCCTGCCTTGCAGCTGACTACCATAGCAGCGGGAACATAGTGAACAACGGCTGGAAGATCCACAACACGGCCAAGAACAAGTGGTTCGTCTGCATGGCCAAGACCCCAGAGGAGAAGCAGGAGTGGCTGGAGGCCATTATGAAAGAGAGGGAGCGGAGGAAAAGTAAGACGGAAATTTGGTATTCAAGCATCAGGGAAAGGGGGCTCGTTCACATCGAGCCCAGCTGCTGAGGGAAAATGACTTTTTTGCTTTTTGTTTTTTTGTTGTTTTTTTTTGCTTTTGAACATCTGTTCTTAGTCAAATTTGCTGTGTTAGTCAAAGCCAGCGCAGAGCACTTTCACCTGAGGGATTCTGAAATGTTTTTAAAATGAGAATAATTCCCAACCCTGATTGGTGTGTGGGTAGTGTGTCTACGAGCGAGAGGAAAACAGAGGAAATCGGTTTTGGTGTGTGTGTGTGAGTGGGAGTGTGTGTTTGCTAACAGTTTTGCAGGTTGTCGCTTGTTTATCGTTTACATGATAAACTCCTCATGATGTCGCTCATTAACCGACATGGACGCTGAAATGCACGGCTGACTTGATGATGTCATAGTATTATCATCGTAATGTGGAATGTTCTGGGTCTTTTTGGACATCACCCCTCTTATTGTGGGTGGGGCCATTTTAACATTTTGATCAATAAGCTTCGTCCCAAACAAACGCTCGGAAACTTCCAGGCTCTCCATCTTCCCCTCTCGCCCTTCTCTGTAGGTCTGCGGCTGGGTATGGAGCAGGACACGTGGGTGATGGTGTCGGAGAAGGGAGAGAAGCTCTATCACCTCATGACCAAAGGAAACCTCATTAAGGACCGGAAACGCAAGCTCACCACCTTCCCCAAGTGCTTCCTGGGAAGGTAAAGGTCACGCTGCCAATCTCAACACTCCAGTTTGTCCTGTGAGGACGGGGCAGCTCTGACAACAACTCTTTTCTCGTTGACTCGTGCCATTCACACCTACGGGCGATTAAGAGATTGCAGGTTTTAGAGGTTGAAGGAAACATGAATAGAAAGCTGCGGGCTCGAACCCACGGCCTCCGTGCTGTGAAGGTGCAGTGCTAACCAGTGCATTCTGGGAAACTGATTGATAAGAAGCATTTTAAGAGAGATTAAAAAGGAAATGGTTGCAGTTTTAAATGATGAAGGTTATAAAACATTAAACAGGATAAAACAGAAGAAAAAGATGGAAACGTGCATCTAGAAATCATAGATTTTTTTGTTCCTTTTTTACATATAAAACCGATTTGCCGTCCTTTCTGTATTCCTAAAGACAGCTGGTAAGAGGACAGCATCAGGGCTCTCTCTCCAGGACACTGTGTCTTATGTACATCTCCAGTCTCATTCATGGGAAAATCAAATCCAGCCCCATTTGTCCATGAATCTTATTTAAGGATTATTGGTGCGGTGTCTGGGGACGGCTCGGCCATCGCAGGCCAGCCGTAAATCAGAGGGAGATGTAACTCGGCTGACCGCTCGCTCTCTCCCTCACCGCGTTCGATCACAGTACGAGTCCACGATGTAAAGGCCACGTTACGGCTGCGGTGTATGTGTGTGTGTGTGTGTGTCTGATAACTTGCCGGTCTGTCCTGCATCTGTAGGTACGAATTCTTAAAGGAAAATTCAGCCATTTTAAATAATGCATGCGTTCATGCCCCCGTTTCAGTATTTGCTTTAATTTTGGGAGTCATATGGTGGACGGCTTACTGTCATATCAGTTTTCTTCTAAGTAAATTAGTAAAGGAAGCCGTAATCCTACCCTGGGAAGCATATTTTATGTGCTAACTCCAATCGTAGCCGTACGTGAGTTCCCTTTACTCTCGTTTCAACATCCAAAACCACCTGATCCTCCAACTCCCCACTGTGATATAATGTTCTTTTTATTGGGCCTACAGTAAATCCTGATGGGATATCCCACATCTGTGCTCTCCCAAGCCAGGAGAGAACACAGAGCTCAATTCTTCTGTCGATCCCTCACTTTCAACAAGAGTCGCTCTTTTGTTTTATGCCCACTCATGATAATCTGCGTTCTGCGTTATTGACATATAGCTTGAAACAAAGTTGGATCCGGATGATAAAAAGCGAGGAAAAAAACAAAAAACAGACAAAAACTGTATTCACAGTTGTAGCCCTGAGGTCCGTCTGTGTGTGAAGGATGAAGACTGTCCTTTTAATAAGCGATGACACAACGCGTTTCACAAGACGCTTTGGGTAGGATGTTATTTTAACCGAGCCGTTATCTCGACTCCCCACAAATGTTCCTTGTGAACACCCGATTTTATTTTCAGACCTGACCTGTGTTTTCCATTTGTTTTAAAGTTTTATAGAGATGTTTTGACTGGTAATAATCACTTTGAGCTTAAACAGACAAGATCCCTGTTATTTTTAAAAGCTTGTGGAGGAAAAAAAACCAACAACCAAAAAGTCCAATCGGACATAGTTGTGGCCACGTTACATCACATGGCGGTTTGGAATGAGGAGTTACTTTCTCCTTTGGTCCGCTCAGACAACACCAGATCCCTTGCGGTTTTGGAGGAGTAATGGATCTGTCAGTCGCGAAGATTAAAAGGATCGAACGCTGCTCCCATTTAATTCCGGGTAGATCGTATAGCAAGAACCCGGCTCGACGTGGAAACCTCTAAGAAGGCCACGAAAGTCGATCCCTCCGTGTAGCGCTAATCTAACACCTGGGTGACCACTTGCGGATGAAAAGACATTTGTAGCTCCTCAGCGCTTCCCCTGTCTGAGATGATTTTGCAAATTATTACATGTGGGCGTAACTGTTGAATTGGAACCAGCATGGCATGTCTCTGATGAAAGCCACATTGCCTCTGGCTTTGAGCTTAGCCCACTCCCTCCATTGTGAAATGCGTTTCCTTTATTGCCTTTCCACGCCTCTCCTTTCTCTTTTTGATTTCTCAAAGCCACGGGCTATTTCTGGGTCTCCATCTCCTCCCCTTTAAATGGTACAATCTTATTTGTGGTTTGAATCCTAAAACTGTGTAATTCATCACAGAAAATGCACGTGGCAGCCACCTCCATCTGGCTGTTATTGTCTCGTCCTGCCCCGTCGTTCCTGCCTGGAATAAACAGAGAGAAATACGAGGAAGTGTTGTGTCTTTTCCGTATATGATGGGAAATGGTGGCTCCTAGTCATGGCAGGTGTTGCTGAATGGTTTGAAATTCCTCTGGGAAAAAGGGGAGACATTCTTCACGGAAAGCTCTCCGACTGACAGGACCTGGATTACAGTTGGGGCAATCCAGGAGTCGTCATTTTATCATCTAACGGATGACAAAGTTACACGAATCCATATTGAAAACCCTCGTGGAGATGGATACAAGTCTGTGTTAGCTCACTGGTATTACATTAGATATTGTCTGGGATTGCGATTACCGTAATCCAGCTAAAATTGACCTCCTTTATAATACTTATTCCAAAACTACCACACATATTGCAGTATTTTGACATTTTTCCAAAGTTCCAAACCTTATACTTCCTAATATTGTTCCCAGCCGAACTCCAACCAGTTTGTCGCTGTTTACTGCTCTGACCCAAAACCGCCCAAGGCCATGAGAACTATGCGGCTCAGACCTTCAGGGTGATTTTTTTTTTCCGTCCTTGGCGAAGGTACAGAGGTTGACAAATTAACATCGTTACAGCGTTTTTCCCCTGCGGCGTGTCGCGGACAGAACCGACGTCAAGGATGGGTGGTAAAGAGTGTACAAGCCTGGTCGGACGGTGTGTTTGTTTGTGCTTGGTCAGTCGCTTCCCTCAGAATTTCTCTAAGTTTCTTGCGGCCCTCCCACTGGCTCCACCGTCACACCCAGCTGCCTCCACCGTGGCCTGGAAGTGAATTCCACAGGATTCCACTGGTGCTGTTGGCTGTGTTTGTTTGGTTTTTGTGGGCCGACGGGACATCAAGGGTGTAATCAGATATGCTACTGCTGCTCTCTCTATTCTGCACATTCAATCCTCTCTCTCTCTCTGTCTCCTTATCTGCCTCTCTGAATGGGCGAATTATAGAGAATTATCCAATTTAGTCCATTTGGGTCATCGGAACATTGGAGGTTGTGTTTATTATTCCAGTTGTAGTTGTGATTGTTTCCTCTTCCCCGTCGTTAATGACTCGGAGCTAAAATTAGCTCACATTTTCAGCTGAGCGTTTCCCAAGAGGCGATTAAAGATCCCTGTACTTCACATTGGTAGATTCCGTGGAAAGTGGAGATCCGTTGTGTCGTGCACGTCTGATATTTTATCATTTTTGTTTCTGTGCGTCTCCAGCGAGTTTGTGTCTTGGTTAATGGAAATCGGCGAGACTGGAAACCCAGAGGAAGGAGTTCACTTGGGACAAGCTCTGCTGGAGAACGGCATCATCCACCACGGTAACGTTCACCTCCTCCTCCTCCTCCTCCTCCTCCTCTTTCTCCTGCTTCATCGCTCCTCGTGCCCTTCAGCATCTAAAAGCGTCGGCTGCTGAGTCAATGTACTTTGCAGCGGCGTCCCGCCCGTGCATGACCTCACCTCGAGTCATGTATAATAAATGTTCCTCTAGCAACATAACAGTTTTGCTCCCTGGCTGCAGCCCTCGGTGTAGCCTCCCGCAGCTGTCTTTTTGAAAAGTTAGCATGTGTCCCATTTACACGCTCGCTTGACACGATGTTTAAGTAAGGGATTATAAATATTCATCTCTTCTTGTCGGAGTGTTTGTGTAATATTTGTTCGGTGGCTTTGTGTAACACTTGGACTCGTGTTTTGCGGATGAGGCTTAAGCTGGATAAGGCATTGCGTTCAAAGTAAATAGTGCTTACATCTCTGTATGTATTTTATCCTCAAAAGAAGAGGGCCCGGAGCCAAGTTGTATCTAAAATCAGTCGGAGTGCTTCATTATTTCCTCCTCTGGAGAAATGAGATCGGCCTTCGGAGCCCTCCCTCACCCAGAGGAAGAAGTACAATCCTTTAGGAGCTGTTAGAAGACTTTCATAAAAAACTTTAATGGAACCTATAGTTAAAGATACAGTGCCAATTATTTTTTATTAGTCGAGCTTTGTGTTTTAAAACCAGGCGATCGGGGAGTATTAAGCTGCTGCGTTATCTGTTATCGCTCTGCCTGAGTTTATTAGCCTTCCTCTTAGATGAATAACGCTCCATTTTGAAGTTTTCAACTTTTTATTTGTCTTCTTTCATCATGGCACACCCTCTCATTTCATGAATTGCGTTTTTAGTCACAGACAAGCACCAGTTCAAACCCGAGCCCGTGCTGTACCGCTATCGCTATGACGATGGCACCTACCACCCCAGAAGTGACATGCAAGACGTCATATCCAAGGTACCGCTGCCACAGAGGCGTTGGACTTTATCGAAACCCTTCCGATTGCAGCAGCTGATCGTCCTCTTTTGTTTTCTCAGGGTGTTCGGCTCTTCTGTCGTCTCCACAGCCTCTTCACTCCCGTCATCAGGTAAGCGGCCATCGCGAGCCAGCCAGGTGGGGCTCCAGCAGCTCAGCATCTGGCTGCGGCTCTAAAAATAGATTTCCGCAAAGTTGGACTAAACAGAAGTGGACGAGAGAAACGTCACGGTGAACTATGAGCTCATTGTCTTTAAAGAGGAACTGACACAGAGGGATTTGGCATAGACAGTGATGGAGTGAGGCAGCATCTCAGGGTGACAGAGTCTGCCAGGCCTTATCTGCCAAGGCGCAGATGGGGAGAAGAACACTGAATCTATCTCAGGATACAGACAAGTAGTCTGGGCGCTTACATGGCACAGATAAATAGAAAACAATGAAACTTTTTCAGCGTGTCATTAATTGTCATGCGTTAACGTGTCCTCAAATTGGTACGTTTTAGTATTTAAGGCGCTGGTGTGATAACAGGAAGTCAGTAAATTCTGTAAATAAAAGAGAATTCGCTAAGCAATAAAATTTCAAATAAGAAAATTAGAGTCAAAAATGCTGCAAGGCAAAGCAAATATATAAATTTATAGAAATCTAATAATAAAAGCTAAAAATGAAGATGCTGAAGAACAGGGCCTATAAGCAAAAACAATGATTAAAGCATAAATTAGAATAATAATGCGTGTACCAGATTAAAACTGTAACCTTTCAAAATTAATTAAATATGGCAAACACACACGTTTTAAGCCCCGAATTAAAAACTTGACCACGCTTTGCTTATCCTTGGCGTAATAAGAGGACGTCTCCCTGAGGATCATCGAGGAGCAGCAAGTTCATACCCCATAGTAAATCAAATATTTATTTTCATCCATAACTTTTTAAGGCCTTATAGACAAGTCCTTGTATTAAAGGGAAAATAGTACCATAGAGATATAATTTTACCCCATGCTTTACTTTTATTCAAGCTTTATTGATGTTCTCTAATATTTATTTATTCATCTGATCTAATATTTAATACAGGGATTACATAGATACCATCAGTAAGAACACACACGAGGCCTGAACATTTCGCTGACTGAGACTGACTGACGTATTGATGCGGTGCTCTAAAAGGCCTGACACTCAGTGAGATCAAACATCGATTCCACTTTTCCAAAGTAAAACACGATACGAGAAAAGGATTCTTCATTTGGTTTTTTTTTGAAGATTAATGTAATCTGACTGTCTGGGCTTTTATATGCAAATGTGATACACCCTCACGCTGATAAATGATAAATGTTCTTTCTCAGCCAGCGTAAAAATATGTTATTGTTGTTAATTATGCTTAATGTGTAAAAAAGTCAGTGAAATAATCACTTGAACCCAAACTCTGAATATTTGCTGATATAATGAGGCAACCGTGTGAAAACAGATAAGATCAGTCCGGTGTTATTTGTGTCTGATATTAATTTTCTAGCATAATGTGCTTTTTGAAATCCTATTTGAGGATTATTTAAGGTACTACAGTTCATTTTTTGTGTGTGCATGTGTGTGAGTTTTGCTGCATTCAAATTATTGGAAAACCTTTTGTCCCTATAACTGTGTGTGTGTGTGTGTGCGTCTATGCTCAATTTGTGTGTTTTGTTAGCTCGTCAGTGTGTTCTCGCTAAGGGTACAATACATCCCAGGGCCTGGGAATACCAGAGTTTAATTGGAGCAACCAGTCCCTGCCTAATTAG
>OMNV01008008.1:15801-104356 GCA_900303265.1 Brotula barbata | reverse complement strand
ATGGGGTAGCGAGGAGTGGGGTAGGATTTGGAGCGGGTGAAGTTAATGCACCTTCCCTGTAAGAAGAGAAGTAAATGATGGTGAAATGCAGGGAAAACAGTGCAGTTACTCAATTCATTTCAAATTTTATTTATTGTTCATGAGACACACCGGGTGCAAAAAAGCCATAAAATGACATATGGCTGAAAACAGCATGACCTTTATGACATCACAAAGGTCACTTTATGTAACGTGCTGAAGGCTGGATGTTTGAAAAGTAATATATACTGTATATGTGTATATGTGTCATGTTATAGAAATTCCACCAGACTGCATCCTGATATACAATATTTGATATATTTGGAAACTTTCAGCACTTCACTAGAATTTAAAATAGAAATCAATGGAGGTGGACACAGAGTTTAAAGGTTTAAGGTCATCAAAGGGCTCATATTGCTCAAGAGTATAACGGTGCTGTACAATATTTACAGACTGTATTGTAATGTATTGTAACTTTCACGTAAACAGCATTTGCACGTGCATGGAAACGACACAGCAAAAAAACAAGTCCAAGGAAATCTCAACTTTGAGATGATTTGTGATGGAAAAGGTTATTGGTTCTTATTTATCGACGGCTTTCAGCCTGTTTTTCAGCTGGTGTGATGACAGCGACGGAGGAAGTGTCACGGTTCACGTCAGTGTGCAGGATTCTACCTGTTGGAGAGCCGAAAAGTCTTCTATTCATAAAACAAGCGGAACATCTGTGCGGTGAGATGATTTGTTTCCACTACAACTTGTTTCAGAATGAGTCAGTATTTTCAAGTCAATTACACACAACTGAACACAATTCCTCACTCCGAACGCGTGGCTTTGATTGAGTCATTCACGTTTGCTCTGCAAAGCTGCCCTGAGACATCGATGACTAAAGCGAGCTGAAGACGAGAGTGCTTTGCAGTCGCCGTGGTTATTTGCAGTGCACTGTAACGCAGCGTTCATCAGGTTTCATTGGGTTCAGTTTTTCGAAGGATGGAAAGAGGAAATTCCAAAGTTAGTCCTATTAGCGAGTGTCATGGAAGAAAACAGTCTCCCTGCCAGCACGGCCTGCTGACGCTGGCAGTTGGAGGAGGAAGGTAGCATCCACTCTTAATGACTTTTACAGACCCGAGCGTTCCTCAAAGCTCAGAGGAACACCTATTATAGCTCGACGGCACCTTTGTTTACTCACTCTGTCACTGGAGGTTTCTTCTCGTGATTAGGTACAGATGGGCTCTTTTTTAGTGTTTAGAGTATTAGTGCGTGAAATTACTATAACGTCACGCAGAGCAGGTGGTTTCTGTTTCGCCTTTTGATCTATGACTCCAGCCTTTTTTTTTTTTTTTGTTGCTTTTCCAGACGTCATGAGTCTTAAATTCTTTAAAGTCAGCCTGCTAAATTTGACATTGTTTTTCAGTGTATGTGACCTCTGTGACGTCACAAAGGTTGGGTGTTGTTGGGGCTTTAGACTGAAAGATAAAACCACTCCTGGAGGTTTGGTTTGAATTCACGAAGAAAGTCTACAAGAGGTTAAATGTAGTTCTCAAACTTGTAGTTTGGCAAATGACCAGATTACATTAATAGATTTGGTGGTATTTGTACCCACTGCTATATAGTAAAGCTGTCCAGGTCCAAGTTATGCATCTCACCTTGTCACCAGGATGAGGTCGCATCACAGACACCCGGTCGTAACCTCTCCTCAGGAACACACACAGAGCGTCCAGTTTACCCTGCACAAAAAAGCGTCATAACATAATCTGCGTTCATCTGACAATCTTCAATGACCACAAACATTGAGATAACTTCAAACAAGAATCAAAATGAGGCTTTCTGCCTTTTTTTTGAGACTGGCATTCACTCTAATCTGACCAACGTTTTTGTTCCAGATGCCTCTGATACTTAGGAAACTTCCTCTCTACTAATGTGCTGTAAACGCAACGACAGATAAACAGAAAAGATTGTATTTAATTTACAATAATACTGGCTCAGCAGATTCTTTATCCTTGGGTCAGCTCAGTTCATGTCTGGTTTCTATTAGCTTCAATCCATCTGACTAATATCTTCGGAAACAAATTTTATTAACTATTTCCTGCAAACATATGGTTCAGAGGAAATGGCGTATAATGTAGAAAATGCTTTGAAAGTATCTGGAATGGAAATCATACTGTACGTCACACATGTTAACATAACGTGCAGAGGACAGATGGCCGCGTGCGACGGCAGTGGAGTGTCGTGAATGGACGTGTGAGCGGGATGAATGAATGAGCAGCACCTTGATGGGAGAGTACCACTTCTGGGGGCGGATCGATTTGTGCGTTGTGCCATAGTACCCTCGTGGCGGAGGATAATCAAACTCCTGCTCGGGCAGCACCACTCGAGCATTTTTGGCTTTTTCCAGTTTGGCTCCTTCCTCAGTGGAGCCTTTGTCTCCCCAGCGGACCTGAACGAAGAGACGATCACCAACAGGACACATTCGTTATCTGTTAAAAAGGTCACTGACCTTAATCAACGGTTTATGTTATGAGCTGCGTGTTTATATTTGGGATTTCAGTGTATTGTAGTTCAAACTTTTAGATTGTGAGAATGTGCATATTCAGAAAAAAAATCCCCTTTGTTCAGGAGAGTCCACAGAGCTGACTGTTGACAGTTTGCACTATGTTTTGCCTCTGGTAGAATGTCTGTTGTCTGTGAGGTCTGTGGATTATTATTATTATAATGAGGGCATTGTTTCTGGGAAGTCACGTCACCGTTGGAGTTTTGTTGGAGTGCCACGAATGAAAACTTGATCCGCTCCATTATACCGAGGTGGAAACTTCAAAGTTATGCATAGGTTCCCAAGCTCAGTGTGGAGGCGCGCTCACGGCACGGACCTCTGAGAACGACCTTCACCGTGACCCTGACATCTGCGTCCTTGGCTCTAATATATTAGACCTGTCTGTCATCTTGACACGTGTCGACTGCTGCTAGTTTCTGACTTGATTATGTCTTTGTCCTACTTGACCTCATCATTTCTCACCAGCAGACATCTTTGCTATCTCTGGTCTGGTATTAAAATCCTTCCTCTCCGAGCAATGAAAAGAGCAAAGACTGTGACCTTTCTCTCACTTTCCTCCTTCCCGGCTTCACTTTGGCAGATTCGATGCCATTTTCCATTTTCACAGGACTGCTAGGAGTCTGCTGCAGCCTTTCAGTACACACACACACACTCACAAACGTGTTGGTTCTACCAAACATTTGGTAAACTTGCTCTCCTTGCAGTTTACTGGCCAGTTGGCTTCAGCATAACACGCATAACTCTTCCCGGCTCTTTAAAGCAGATCAGAGTGATTTTCTCCCAGAACCTGCACACTCATCTTTAAATAAATGATTCACTTCTTCCTGTCCTTTGTATTTCTGCTGTACTTGCATCTGATCTCATGATACTTCTCTGGTAGATAAATGCATGTGATTCAAGGTATAGTGAGTAATCTGCAAAACAAAAATAGTCATTTCAATGGACCGCCTGTTGCATGTCAGAGAATAACACAATGCGTAACAGGTGTAAACTCTGCCTGATTATTCTGGGTTTTTTTTTTACCTCCATTCTCTTGATGCCTCCCACTCCTCGGCCGCCGTAGTACGAAGCATCCACTGTGGGCCACCTTTTCTTGGGAAAACCATCCTCATCATCCTAAAATGGAAAGATTATGAAAATCATAACAAACTTATAAAGCCAAGAAAAAAAGCAAATAGATAAGATACTAGCTGCAGCAGGAATGTGTCTATCCTGGTAGTTTCTTGGAATTTAATGCTGAAATCATCAATAATATATGAGGCCTTAATTTGCAAAAAAAATTGATCTGCAGTTGTATTAAAAATATTTACTTTAATAAACAAAACAGAAATAACATACAGTTTGATGTTATCTGGAGAATGTGTTTATTTACAGGAGTTTTGTGTGTGTTATTTGTTAGTGTGATTACAAAGAGACAGACTTACAGAGACGTCCTCCATTACAGGAGGAGGCGGCTCGTGGATAACCTGTCAGGGTAGAAATGAAAGTTTAAGTCATGCGACAGTCATCGTTGTTCGTTCTGAGTCATTAGGTCGTCTGAGGATCAGAAATCAGAGTCATACCACAGTGCAGCAGAGAGGCCAGAACCACCAGAGCAGAGCCACAATCAGCAGGAGCAGGAGGATGAGCAGAGCGATGGCCACGAACGTCCCATCAGACTGGAAGAGAGAGTAAATGTGGACAGACTGAGGACAGTGGGACACTGGTGGTGGTGGTGGACCAATGAGAGGAGACTTCAGGGTAACTACATCACAATCACAAATTCAGCCACATCAGGGCAACTGACTGCTTAGGTTAGATTTCTGTTTTAGTTCTCAAATAGTTACATTCTTACAAACTCCAAAATTGTGGACATCCATGCAGGTTTCACATTGTACTTACACAAGTGACTGCAGTAATTGTGACAGAGCTGGATATGAAGCTGAGGCCGTTATTCATACTGACATGCAGCGTGGCAGACCTGTACAGAGGGTTAGAGAGCCACGGTTGGTTGTTATCACACTGCCAACTAAAACACTGTAAATGTTGACTGCAGTTAAAAAGGAACGTGAAATATTAAATAGGTTGATTTAAAAACGCTAAAACTTAAAATATACAGAATTGAAGCACAGATATGTACACATCAAGTCAAACCAACACTTCTCATGCAGAGTTCATTGGGAGTCAGATTGGTTAATTTGATGGTTATGACCGCCTCGCTTGACTTAAGTCGCCCTTCGAGGAAATCTCTGCAGCAACCGGTAAAATAGCATGCCATGGTAGTTAGTAAAATGTGATAAAAAAAAACACATATTCATAATCATCAAACATTTACGACACAGCTGCTACCATCACAGCAACTTAGTGCAGCAGATTGGTTTATTTCACTCCATTAATTATCCTAATTTTGACGTAAAAACTTATGCAACTGACAACAGTGGAGTGTGACATCGCCGATACTAAATCAGTCAAACGTGCTCAGACAGACAATGTACACAAGCAACAGATGGCTTCAGTAAAACATGAAAAAAATTATATAAACTAAATGGGACAACTAGTATTGCAATGCTGGCAGGTCAGAGATAATCATAACAACGTGTGGATATTGTTAGCTGGGTTTAATCTGAACGGCGTCTGAGATTTTAAGTCTCCGATAATATCTGAAGAAACCAACAGAACACTCATTATAGTCCATACCCCCACCAAGGCCAAACAAGCTCATGGACTTTGTCCTGCCAGTCAACATATTAGCCTAAAGAGCAAGAAATGTCCGCAGTAAACAGTTCATTTCTGCATCGAGCACCAAAACTATTAAATATACATGAAACTGTTTGCATGCTACTGAATCAGCATCATCTCAGCTACGTGTAGGTGATTGTTGCATGTGTCGGCCATGTTTGCGGTGTGCATCCTTATCTGGATCTGTACCAAACAGCATCTATTGACAGTCAATCATGGAGTACATTTTCCCCACATGCCTCTACTGTACATGATATCTAAATAAGCCCTGTGATTGCTTTACTGACATTTTGAAAATTCCCATTTCTCCCTCTAGAAGTGGATCTGCACCAAAATTTATTGGATTCTTCCAGTTTCTGACAAAGTTAGCTCATAACTTTCTGTAAACAAACAATTGATAAAAGGTGAATTCATTTCATTACTTACGTTCCCTCTTTTTCCAAAACAGGAGCTGGACATAGCAGGTAGGTATCTCTCACCACTAACGGTCTCTTCACTGTCCAAGTACAAAACGGAATTTTGCTTCATTAGATTAGATTAGATTAGATTAGATTCTACTTAAAGTACTTTGACAATGAAAAGCAATAAGCATCTCACCAAAATAATAATAGAAAATGCAAAGTATGACACAGGATGAGTATACAGTACAGTATGTACAGTGAGATATGTACAGGGTAGAAAGGAGTATGAAGTACAGTGGAGTATTTGTAGCATTAATAGGAAAATATAATATGAACAGTTGAATACATAAGAAATGAAGATATTATGTACAGTACAGAGATAAACATGTGCAATTTATGTTATATTCTGTAACGAATGAGGTAATCGTTCAAGTGATACGAGTAAAAACTTTATAATACGTAGAAAGCTTTAGCGGATTTCAACCTCAAAATATTATTTTGTTATTAAATTCCAGCACTTCCCATCTTGATGGAAAACGAAGCAAATGAGGAGGGTTGTGGTTTATTTTCGCTGGCTGGGCAAGAAGCTCGACAGTCGATGAGATCCACATTCCTCTTTAGATATCTGAGAGCTCTTAAGTGTTATAGCAGCTTATTCAGAGCAAAGAGGGCCGTGCGGATGGTTTGAGGAGGAACGGATTTAAATCTTTGTCAGCCAAAGAACTCATCTCCCTCCTCTCATCCACCTTCTCTCGGCACAACGAAGAATGTAAATGGCGCCAGATAAGTATTCACAAATCTGCTGCTTTTCTATTCCATCCATAAATAATTGGATGGATTTTATATCCACACTGTAGTTCATTTTTGTCTTTATGCACAGAGGTGGTGAAATATTTGGAGGTCGTATCATCGGTATTGATGTGTCTGTATGTGCCCAAGATTCTCCCTGTGCCTGTGCTGTCTCTTTTCTTTCAGAGAGCCTTCTGTATAGAGAAGGAACAAACCTCCTCCTCGACCAGAGTAGTAAAGGAGGAGGAGCTATTTTGTTTGCCCAGTGCTCCTGAAGTAAACTGGCCTATAAATAATCTGCTTTGACCAGATATCAAGTAACTCGCCTTTGGAGCAGTGCAGGAAGAAATCAAGTTTATTTGAACTATTATTTGCATCTGCAGCTGACATCTGTCATGAGGCTCACTGAGTGACTTCCTGATTGCTTGCTTGCTCGATTGATTGATTTTAATGCATTGATTGATTGGATCAAACCCTCATAAGCACACATTTCTGTGCAGTTGGCTTTGTTCCACCTCCATGCATCTTTTTTGCCCAATGTCCATAACAAACCCTTTAAACTTCTGTTCCTATCTTGACACAAAACACAAGATATTCTATGTTAAATATATATCCAAATTTAGGGAAGTTAACCTGTGCAGTTACATAGGGGAACCGTCAGGTACAACTAACATGTTTCAACTAACACCAAACACAACGCACATTTCTCTAATTATAGTAAATCATTAAAAACCACCACAAAACTTGAAAATGTATAAATGAAAAACGATTGAGCATAGATACTCACTTAACGTTACGGTGTCATTGATGCGGAAGCTGCAAAGAACTTTCTGCACGTCTCTGGCATGGAGGAAGCCGTTTCCTCTGACTACAACCTGGAAGGATTCTAAGGTAGAAATGAATCCAACATTTAGATCAGTGTCCCCCAAAGTAGGCCACATAACATGTACATCTCAATATATGTATGTATACCATAAACATGAACAAGGAATTTGACATGTATAAGACTGACCTGCAATATTAATGCATGCATTAAATCTACCTGAATACAAAGTGATGTGAATAATACAATGTGTATTTTTTGCAAAAGTTAATCAAAAACATTACAAGAGAGAATGTAACTTCAAACTTTTTTTCCCCATCCCAATTCCAGTATTTTCACTCTGTCTGTTTTGTTGTTTCTTGTTTACCTCCTTCACAGATGCTGGAGGGCTCTACAGCCAGGATCTCAATGCAGGATCTCTTCAGAATCTGAGAAGGAGTAAAACATACAGCAGGACAGAATGAATTGAAGCCAGATGACATATCCAAGTAAGAATTTGCGTCCTCCTGCGACCTGAAAATGCTCCAGTCTTGCGTACCGAGTCAATGACCCCTTGGAGAGCCTCAAAGCCATCATTCACAGGGAACACGTGGTCCTTGCTGTCAGCTATCGTAGAAAGCTGTCAAGAAATTGGAAAGAAATTTTATTTAGTTTGTTTTAACCGATTGGTGGATTCATTGATAAAGTGGTTCATTGTATTAATTTACCTGTGTTTCATTAAAGTCTTTCACTCCAACACAGTACACGGTGGCTCCTAACTGCCGTGCTCTGCTGGCCTTATTTAAGATGACAGAAGAAACTAAAATATTAGTTTGTGGAAAACAACAACGTTAAAGGTACATTCACTAAAAATGACAGAAAACTGCAGCTGCACCGCTCTTTATGGTGGAAAACTGTGGGACCACACCTCAATAACTGATGCCACAGCATACGTCTTCTAACTTTTCTCGGAAAACATCGTCTGTGACGTCACTGATGGCGCCGTTTGCCAACATTCCCCATGTCTGAACCTGACTACAGCAGTGATGCGTTTTAATAATGTATGCGGTGTGGAGCTTTTATGCTATGCCCTTTTCAAGTAATATGACACAGAACACTTTAGAGAAATAAATCACCAGGGATTCTGGGATATGTGGTATGACTGAGTGTGTAAGAGTGCTTCCATCATCTTGGGGTCCCAGTGGCTCACCGGTTAGCGAGCGTGCCACATGACGCAGCCACGCGTGTGCCCTTCGCTGCCAGACATCGCCGTCCTATTTGTCTCTTCTGAAACTTTTACCATAAAGCTGCAACAAATGTCAAAAACTGATTCTGTAATCTTGAAATTCCAGAGAAATGCCCAAAGTTTCCGAAGATACCAAATATATCAGGATGGATTCTGGGTACATCTCTACTAAATGATAGCCCACACATCCAGAATGAGGAGAAACTTGAGCTAAACAATAAGATTCCATAGCATTAAAAAGGTAAAGGTTACTGATATGGATTTCTTTATTTCGCAACTTCTCTAAAATTACAAGATTGATTAAAAAAAGATTGATTAAAAATAAATTGATTTATCCATTAAGTAGAACAGTGAGCAGCCTGGTCCTTTCTGTGTTGGGTACTCCAGGTACTCTGGTTTCCTCCATGCAACTTTGGTGAATTTGAGCATCTAAATTGCCCGTAGGTGTGAATGGGAGTGTGATTGAGTTGTCTAAGTGTCAACCCTGTGATGGACTGGTGTCCTGTCCAGGGTGCACCCTGCCCAGGATATGGATGGATACGTGCTGTAGATAATGGATGGATGGTTGTCAACTCAATTATCAAGTCATTTACCAGTGTTAAGTTCCTTCCTTATAGTTTTGCTTTTCATTTCACCTCTCTTTCTGCCAAATCAAATTGATTTTCCCTCAGTTCACCGTCGGTCAGGGCGATGATAACACTGGCTGTCCGGTAACCTGAAAGGCAAAGTCAGACAGGTGAAAAACATATTAGAACTCTTGTATAAGGAATATTAGTTTAATGGTGGATTATATATGATATATATATATGATTCAACTCACCATCTCCAGTCCCATAGTATATTTGTTCACTGGCCTGAGAGAAAGAATTTGGAGTTTAAATATAGATGGACATTTGGTGACAAGTTGTTGGATGACTTACTACAGATGACTTACTCTCTGAAAACCTCTGTGCATGAAAGTGTCACCGCCTGGCTGGACCATACGAAGCTCCTCCAGTCCAGCCCGAATCTGCTCTCTGATCACAAACAGATGAAATATTATTGATTGATTGCAGACTGTCATGGAGCAATGGATCAATGTAAGCCTCAACAAAGAGACGAAGGGAAATTCTACAGGAGTCCGGATGTGTTACCTGTCCTCAGTTAGTGTCATGAGTATTCTTCCTTCTGTTGAAAATACAATAAAAGACATCCGCAGCTGAGGACTGGAAAGAGGAAAGAGGAACAAAGAAGATTGATTTTTATTTTTATGTTATTTTTTTCATTTCCTCTTTACTGTTTCTGGGGTTTTTTCTGCAGCCTCTGTTGACCCACCTGATGAACTTGTGAGCCAGGTGATCAACAAAGTAATATATCTCATTCCAGTAATGCTGCACACTGCCAGACCTGGGAGGGATATTAAGAGGACAAATAGTTATCTTGTTTATATCTTGGAATTTAGAACATTTGATACTGAAGCAATCTCTAGACAACCTAAGCTCAAAGTCATAAATTATTTTATGTTCCATGGCCTTTCTATGTTAACTTGTTGTTTTAGTTCATGACTGCTTGAAAAAAGTTGCACACACACACACGGACTGAATTTTGCCACCATAAAATACAAGCTTTAAAAATGCATGATTGTTGCTGTTTTTAACTTGATGTCTTATTTGTTTCTGTCACTGTTTCACTTTTATTCAGTGATTAAGTTCAGTCTTTGTTAGCTAGCTAGCTAGTTAGCTAACCTTACCCTCCAATGTCACGTTAAACAATGTGAATGCAAATTAAACATTAGAGGTTTACTTTTTCTTTTTTTTTGGAAAATGTGTCATAAAACAAAATTAACCGAATCCTTCGTGCTTTATTCTAAATGTTCCTCTCTGATGTTGACACGTTGTTTGATTTAGCTTGCCTCCACTAAGCAATGCTACATGTGGTGCCAGGAAACTTTAGGTAGGATACTTTTTTTAAAAACAAACATTCTGAACAAAAAGTCAATTTTACAAAAAGCTTTATACAATCGTAGAACATACACCTAATACTAAATTACTAAATAGATATAAGATAATCAAATCCAGGGGGAAAATTGTGCCAATATGCCAGCATTACTGTACTGTAAAATAATATTTTGTGTATGACATACCTATATATTTCCAATACAATTATCAGAAATACTCCCCATCCCTGCTTAGTTAAAATCAGTAATTCACGTGAAAAGCTTCCGACCAGTACCAAAAGACAGTTTTTTTATTGCTTGGTCAAAATGCTAAATTGATTTGTGAATTAAAAAATGTATATATGTACGGAAGGCATGCTCTGTGGAAGTTCACGCCCATTCATCTATCAGAGAGGAACCATACGTTTCAGTTTTTGAGTTCCAGTCTGATTGCATCTGTTTATTATTTCCATTTGATTTTCCATTGTTTTTCATTTTGCCAAAAGCAGCACAAAGTTTTGAAAGATGATAAAATGGAAAACAATTCTTAAGTGAGATGAGGAGTTATTTGACCTTAGACAAATCTGATTCTTTTTGATCCTGAACTGAATCTGAACTTTGGGCCAAGTCTTGATTCTGCAACAGGTGCAGTCTATAGCAAAGAATCTGCAGATGAAGGTAAATTCATGTTGGGGTAAATAGACATAAGCTAAACCCTCTCCTCTCTCTGAGCGGCCTTGCTTATTCTTCGTCCCTGATGTTTTCATTTATCGTGCGAGTCCCAATGCAAACACAGCCAAAAACTCAGGATGGTTGGAACATCTGGCTCTAATGGAGACAGGGCTCTCCAGACCGGAGCATAGAGAGTTTTTTCGCTGGGACGTGATGCGGTTTTACTCCTGTCAGGGTAGCAATGATACAGTTTGACAAGAGTAATCCCTGCAGTGATCTGTCACTGAACTGACTGCATAAACACGTGGCAAACATCAGCATCAACTTTGGAACACATTTTTGATGTTTTCAGACCATTCATACTGAGTTTCTTCATTGCAGATTGCAGCTACTGCACTAAGTGTTTTGCACATGCGATGTAAATGCTGCATTGTTCATCCAAGATATATTACTGTGACGTGACCCAGGGGTGCTGCTGGAGCTTTACGGGCCTCCTGACAGCAGATCAACAACAGCTTTGACATATTAATTTTCCAGGGTTTCTGTCCAGATGTGGGACCCCTGAATAAGTCAGGTTTCCTCCCCTGACCTGGCCTACAAAACAACAACACACGGACACATGACTTGACATGACCCAGTAGGAGCCATATGGTCGCTCAGTGCAACTACAGACAGACAGACAGACAGAGAGACAGACAGACAGGCAGACAGGCAGACAGACAGACACAGACATTTTCTGATTCATAAAAATGAAATAAATACTTATTACAATGATTTGATGGTAAGATTGGCCCCAACACAACTTAAAAAAGAGGAAACAGAGCAGCCACAATGAGATTTAAATGATGGATGATTGTTCTCACTTGATGCCACATCTTCACTTTTTTCACCACTTGGTAAAATCAATCAAGAGAAATGCTGAAAACTGTGATCGATCAAGTAAAACCCACCATTATAGCATACCAGCACAGGCTTTCCATGCACTGGGGGTCCACTGACGTCCTCGGAGATGTAATTAACTGAATTGTGCACCTGTGTGCACCTAAACATAAGAATGCACCAAAAGAAGAGAAACACTTACTTGTCCAAAACAAAGTAGAGGTCAAATCCTCCATAGCACGAAGACCCAGCCTCCCTCATGTCATGGATATGTCCTGCACTGACCGCCACCAGGACGGCCACCATGATACCCACTTCCACACCAAGCAGGGCCTGCCTGCACCAGCAGTGGGACATCACCCCAGATTTAAGAAGTCAACCTAAGAGAAGGCAACCATAAAATATATTCTCCAGCTGGAGTTTTGCTCTCCAATGCTCAATGCTCTCTTACGGCATTTTGATGGAGCCGGCAATGCTCTTCACACAGTTTTCCACAGCATGAAGTGCTCCTCTGGATCAGTGTCCCATCTCCTCAGAGCAGATGTGTGCTGGCAGAGGAGGAGTGGAGCTGTTTAGGCTGACTGGTCTGCTCCCTCTCTCTCTCTCTTCTCTCAATGTGTTTAACATACGGTGCCATGGGTTCACAGGGAAACAAAACACAAAGGGATACATACTGTATTTTGTAAATTAGTTTGTGTTTTTATCATCGAATCACCCACAAACATTCATCAAACTTTTGTTCTTACTGAAACTTTGCTTTTGTCTCTCTTTTTCTTTAAGTTTCCCTGAGGTCTGCATCCTGTGCGTCAGTGCCACCCGGTGGTAATCACTGGAATAATGAAGTGCAAAATGGATTCAGGATGGCAGGAAAGTGGAAAACTGATGTGGCTTTTCTGTGGAAAAAGTAGTAAGGATGTAAGTATTCTCGGATTTATGAAGCTAATTGTGTGTCCAGTGTGATGAGAACACCAAATTCACAAATTATGTAATTTCCTATTGAGCCGACCAGAGAGTGGAGAGAGGGCTAGCTCGCAAAATAACAGTATTTAAATGACAATGAGACTCCACCGTGCGCCCACAAACTCCATCTTCAGGAGGAAAATAATGACCGTCAGGAATTTACATCGGAAAATGGAAATAAATTTTGTGTGAAAATAATGAAAGTGTGTGGTTAAAGAAGATTACTGGTTATAAGAAGCGGACTATGAAGGACATGAGCACACAGGTGTTACATAGAAAGCCCTGGGGTAGCTGGAAATCCATATCCCTGTTCTGAAGACTTGTTTTATGTGAACCCATTTGATGCAGGTAAAATCATCTGGGTCCACACAGGGAGCCTCCATGCCCGTGTTTAATCCCTGTGTTTTTGTCATTATGTCCAAAAAACTTCTTTGTACGTGTGATTTTGGTGGAGTTTTGTTTCAGTAATCACCATCCTGGGAAATTATTCAAGCTGCCTGGTCTGACTAATAATTTGGAAATGAAACCAGACTTGATGGTAAAAATACATCAGCCAAAGTCTTGACTTCCACACTTTTACTTTCCTCTGTTTTATTTCAGTGTCAAACAACAGCTGGTTGTAATCTTCTCCATCTTTACACTTCTTTTCCACTTTTTCTCTGCTTTTTTTATGGATAAAGCTGCGAAGAACATAGTTTTGACTATTTTAGCCCACGGTTGATTTGGAAAAATGACCTGACAATCATCTTATCACACATCTTTCATTCACTAACATCCAGATCAGCCTCTGCCCTTCCCTTCTTGTGTGGCGTCTTTAATCTGTGGACCAACTGTGATATAACTGACACGAGCAAAGGGTGACTCGGATTACGTCTGTCTCTCTCACAAGTTTTGTTATTATTCTAAGCATGTCTGGAGAGAGCAGCAATAAGCCACAGAAGTATAGTAACCCTATACAGAACATCCTTCTGCTGTTTCACTTTTCAAAATGCAGACATCAAACTGGCCGGGGAAAACGATTGAAAACGGAAAATGCATTAGTGCATTTGTTAAATCGACAAAGCTTACACACGCAGAATCACCAGCAGGAATCACAGCGTCGACTATTTTCACTCTGTAACTGCAGGCTGTATTTGTATAGTAACTGAGCAAAGTTACCAATCAGGATGTTGTTCTCCTGATAGTTGTGTATTCATTCTGTGTTTATGTGTTTTTAGCACCACCGTCTGGCTGATCAGTGGACAGATTTCCTGAGGGACATAATCAGTGAGTCTTCATCTTTGTGTCCTTAAATCTGTTTATAGGTTTTATTGAAAATTGTAAAACAACTGGAAGATGATGATAATGATTATAATAGTGTAAAATAAAATTAAAATTAAAATTAAAATTAAAATAAAAAATAGATTAATATAAAATAAAATAAAATAAAAACTCCTGTTTTTGGAACTTTTATGAATATTGTGTTGTGATTTGATTTTATGCTCCCCAAACCTGATGCTTGTGCTCATAAAGGAAAATAAATATGACTACAAATGTCTCTAAACAACACAAAAATGATATATGAAAGGCTCATACTGTATCATCATTACTGACTTGGCTGAGGAGCTAAAAAGTGGATTTTCACAAACTTGTGCGAAGTAACATCTTGGCTCCTGGACAGCGTAAACTTGGCTTCCACATCAAGCGAGTTATGTTTCATATTCTCTGATGGATCCACAGGGACCTGCTCAACTGTGTGGTTGGGAAGACAGATGAGGAAGTTCTTGATGTCAGGAAGTGGATTATGAAATGACCCCCTTTTCCCTCCCATAATGTGCTGTTTTTGAACCGTGTTCAAAGTGTGTATAGATTTCTAGACCTATCCATTAGGCTTTGTGCAGCTGGTTTCAAGTCTCATCACCTCCACAACTGTAAAAAGTAGAGAAATAATCCCATCAATCTTTGGGGAGCCTCACTAATGAATCATTCATGCTGATTGCTGGACCTTGGATTAAATGGAAACACAGAAATCTCTGTTTTCAATGGAAGATTCTAATGTTTAACGATGGAGGGACAATGAAACGGACTTTCCCTCACTGAATTTACTCTTCATCTCTGCATGAGGACAAACTGTTCTCAGACAGATCACATCGAATTAATCAATAAAAATCCAAAGATTTCAAGCCAGGTTTATTCTTTCATCTCCATACGCGTTGACACGTGCGTAATCCACTGACTGACAGGTGAAGTGTATGTGTGTGTGTGCGTGTGTGGGTGTGTGTGAGCTCTTCCCATGCTGCACGTGTGTGTGTGCACGTGCGTGCGTGCGCGTGCGTGTGTGAGCGTGTGTTCCTATGTTCTCTGGCAGTATGAGGCAAACACAGCGCTCTTTGGAGAGCACGCCGCCGCTCTCCACCAACTTTTCGCGTTGCTTTTTGTTTGATTTAATCGCCGGCCCTCATTAAGTTTGTTTTTGTGTCTCGCCGTCGTTGAAGTTATGTCAGTGGTTCGGAAGTTTTTGTTCCTGTTTTGGGCTCTACGCGTTTCTGTGGCGCTGCGTTTGGACGCAGATTTCAGTCCCCTCGGTGCTGCAGATGTCATCGACTACAAGGATCCTTGTAAAGCTGGTAAAAATGTTTGTTTGAACTCTTTTACGACTTCGTCTTTGTCAGCCGAATGTCACCCATTTACGCGGTGCTGGTGAGGTTTGTTTTTATTTCTTTCTTTCATGTTTTCTGTGGATATCTGCCCGTTGAGGGCCCTGATTGTCGTGGTGCAACCAATTACAAACTTCAAGAGTAAACAAGTGTGCACAAATGAAATGCTTCATGTAAAAACGCTTCTCCGTAATTTCAACTTGCTGCTCTCGTAATTGGCTAAATATCTAAAAATGTTTCAGATTGTGGTCTGATATCAGGTGAAATTAATTGTATAAAGAACGTGGTTCTCAAACTGTGATATGAGTACCACCAGTAGTACTTTGAGCGTCTCCTGCTTGTTACTCAGAGGACTGATGGAGATTTTCTTCCAAGAATCCAAACTGTTAAAATCTATACAATTTGATTTTTGGAAAAATAAGATAAAATAATAACGTATAGTTTATTTAAGTACTTTTGTCCACGCATCAATCATGGCAGACTATCAGAAGAAAGACTACTTAAAAAAATAAAAGTAAGAATGAAAAACAATTCGTACATATACTGTATATACGTACATATCTATAATCTGAATATTCTTTAATGTGCAGAGAATCCTTCCTTAACTTGTAAAATCAGCCTTTCTGTGCAATCTGCTCTGTGTTGCCTTTGGATTATTTGGTGATATTTAAAAATGGGGTTGGTAATCTTGAAGCAAGATTTTGAAATTATGTTAGCCCATAAAATCCCACCCTCTCCCTCCAGGTGTCCCTCTAAAGCCACGCCCCTAAAAGACTGAGTCGTCATTCGTACGACAACGGATTATGGAAAAAAGTGAAGGAGCTGAATTATCAGAGATTATAATGCAGCAAATTTGCGAGAGAAAAACTTCGGTGTTCTCTAAGATTATGAAGTTGCAAATTTGGGATAAAAAAAACTTGGAAATACGTTGTCATTCTCACACACACACACACACAGACACACACACACACACACACACACCACTGAAAGCACACGCATACTACAGAAAGCACGTACACACACACCTTGTATATGTATGACCTTTCACATACATATGATCACACATTCACACATGTATAACTTCTCACACACACTCCTATGAGCGCACTCTGAAACAGGATTAAGGTGTTCTAGTAGTGTGTGTGCATGCTTTTAGTCGTATGCGCATGCTTTCAGTGGTGTGTGTGTGTGTACAAATAACACAGTTTTATTCTACCAAATTGTGTATTTCTAATCTCAGATAATTGGGCTCTGTAATATTATTTTTTTTTTTTAACCAATCGTGTCCCGTGTACACCGTCATATAAGAAATCATTGAACATTATTGTTTGCTGGGAATGAGTATCTGGTCATGTGCCAGGAGTGGACAGGCAGACAGCTACCCAGGTTAAATAAAAATAAAATAATAAAAAAATCACAAATTTCCCTGATTGTGGGACAATAAAGGATAATCTTATCTTAGTTAACAGGCAGGTCAGCCTCTCATTTCGGTCTGAATGAAATGATTGGCTCAGTTTATTTCAGGATTAATAGCCGTTTTAGCCATGTCTCTTGTGAAATACAGGATCTCAAAAGTAAAGTAAAAAAAAAATGAATTGTTAAAACAAAGGGAAAATAATGTAAATGTTGACATACGTAAACAAAAGCATCATGTAAAGTCTTATGAATTCCATTTCATCACACGTTCCCCTTCATGCCTCTTAATGGTGAAACGAACACACAGAGCAGCATATTTAATTACCATCATCTTACATTCCAAATTGTTATTGTGGTAATTACGGGGTCCCCGGCTGGTTGGGGTCCTTTTTACTGCTACTGAAACTTCCAAAACACAGCGCTCCTCCCTGAGGCTGTTGCCTGGAGACCGGAGGTTACTGAGGCCATGCCAGAGCGGCCCTCAGCTGGACGCCGGTGAAATCCCTCTGGCTACAAGGCATGTGGTACACACTGCAGGGCTGACAGTCATTTACAGTCACCCTTTGCACGAGTGAATTCACTTCAGAGGCCGACACAGGACCTGCTACGGCTTTTCACTTAGCTTTCAATGGCGATTACATCACCGGGACAAATAAGGAATTTCAAGCAAAAGAGTCGAATGTGAAGCGTGCGTGTGGTCAAGATTAGAAAAGAAAAAGGGAATCGCTCAGGTTAGATCAGGGAAGGCTGCTTTGGATGTGTCGGGGCTAGAACGTACAACATTTGGGCTTGAAACAATCGTTTTTACAATCAAAACATCAGATGGAGTGAAATGGAAGAAATATGATGAATGAATTAGTTCCAAGAGAAACTGACCCATCTGAAAACAAATTTAAAGTCACTTAGCTTATAATGTTAATTTTACTTAAGTATCAAAAGTATTTATTTATTTTTTTTACCTTAGGTCAAAGTATTTTTTTAAATTTTTTTTACCGTAGGTCAAAGTATATATTTTTATTTTTTTTACCGTATGTTTAAGTATTTTTCTGGTCCTCACAGTGACATTTATAACCTGTGGTAGTCTTCATATTAACAAAAGTATAATCTCACACAACCGTACGAGGAAACGCAATTACCAATCAGTGCAATGCATCTTTTCAAACCTGATTCAAAGATGAACTTTTAACTTTACACTTTAAATGAGTTTGATTGTCAGGATTCCTTTATGTAGTGTTCGGCTTTAACTTCACATTTATTTATGCAATTTACAGTCAATCTGTCACATACTGAAACTGATTGAAATGACCAAAACTTAACTAATACACACAGGTGATGTGACTTTTACCAAGATCACACTTTCAATAAATATCTTTATTATATATCTTAAATATATTAATATCTTAAATATATTTATCTTTATTATCTTACTTACTGATAATTTGTCGCTTAGTTAATCAAATTAGTTTGTTTTGCTTTTTGTGTTGTTTTGTAATTTTGGATTACTTTTTGTGTTAACTATCCTCTGCAGTGTGATTGCACTTTGCAAATGTCCTTTTGAGTTAAATGTCATCTTCTAATTTATCTTGAGATGCTGTAATGGGTATTTACAACACTTTTACTCCCATTTGTACATTGTTTTCCAAAAAAACACAACCTGGACTCACGTGTTTTTATAGTATCTATACAATAGAATCTATAGTTGGAGTTTAACCTCCTTAATGCTCTTCTTCACGGGCTTATTTTGCACATGTGTTTAAATAAAATCTTCTTCCCAGTATCCAGGAATTTACTGTGCTGGTATTGAATGTATAATAGCAGGTTGAGGGAATAAATACTGGCAATTAAATGATCAAATAAATCAGTAGAGCCAAGACTGGATGCTGGGCTCTGAGCGAGGCCTCTGTATGACATCAGGCTAATAAACGGTGTGGGCTTACTGAAAAATGAGCTCTGTGGATACGAGGGAAAGCCTTTCAAGGCTTTTCACGTGAAGCTTATGTAAGGGTCGGGTAGCCATTGTCTGGTACAAATTGCTGTTGCTATTGTGAGAAGCCGCTCAGCTGCATTGGCTGAACTATCATACATTCAGTCCACATGTACAGTATGTACAGTATGTTGGTCTACACGGTGTTGGTACGTGTCTGTGTGCCATGATCCAATGTGGAAATACTCTGTGTGCTGAATGCTAGTGTGGACACGAAGCTCTTGTCAGGCCGTCAATGATTTATTCTTACCTAAGTCCATCTGGATATTTGAAAAAAACCTGCTTTTTCTAGCCAGGCCATGAGTTTGTGAGGATAAGTTCAGTTGATCTGAGCGTGATTAATGACTTAGCTCTCCTTTCGTGGAAGTATTCTATCCTCATATAAACATATAAATAGATAAAACATGTTAATCCAAAAAGTGAAATTTATTTGTACAAACGACTAACAGCATTAAATATGTCCCCAAGATGATTAAATAAGAATAATAAGACTCAGTTAGCTTTGAAGAGGTCCTTTAAACCTTTAAAAAATAAACAATCGCAATACTGTTATAGCAACAGCAAACGAATTTAGACTGAAAAAGGCTGTTTGAAGTTTGATTTAGATTTTGCGCTTTAAACAAACACAAATACCGATTTTACGGCTGCGGTCTGAGTGAGCACACATTGGCTTATTTCTACAGGAGTTCATATCTGAATGAAACATTTGGTGCAGTGGTCAAGGCCACGCTGTGAAATGTGTTCACTCTTAAACCCTCTGCTCTGACAGCGTGCACGTGTGTACTGCTAAAAGTACTGAATGTTTTGTACTAATGATTTCAGCTTTACATACTGTATGTTTGTTTGTATCTCTCTGCCCAAGCTGCCTTTTTGGGAGATATTGCCCTGGATGAGGATGACCTCCGTTTGTTCAGAGTGGCCCAAATCAGTGAAGCTGCAGAACACACTGCAGAGAGCAACGAAACACACACAGGTATGAACGTATGAGATGATCTGGTTGCATCGTGTCTGCTGTCATGATATGAGAAAACACAGGCTGATCATCAATGGACTGATCACAGTCAACAGTTCCACCTCCAGTGAGAGCATTAGGAGCCGGAGAGCCGCAGACAGACTGGGTCCACCTCGCGCCCGGAGGGCCGCCACATCCCGACCCGAGCGAGTTTGGCCGGACGGCGTCATTCCTTACGTGATCACTGGGAATTTCAGTGGTGAGTTCAGAGAGAGGATGATGATCTTTCATCAACACGTTCTCAATCTGCAGTTTCTCAATACCTTTCCCCCCAAACAATGACTGAAGCATTTTCATTGACTTCACCCTAACGGGCATCTGAGGGCCAAACAGCCTCCGCCCACATGGATTTGTATGTTTGAGAATGGGTGAAAGTCTGAGGGGCCAAATCGGGTGAGCAGGTTGGGCGCTGAAGTCGTTCAAAGCCATATGGCAAGCAGCCAGCAAGCACACGATCGGTGAACGTTGGCCGGTTTGTCCATCTTGTTTTGTTCACACGGCCCCGGCTATCTATTGAACATTATTGTAATTATTACTTAAACCTATAAGAAATAAATGCTGCTTGCTGCAGCCATTTTTCCCCTTCCTGTTCCAAGTGCTTCCGTAAAGATGTCACCTTTTCATTCAGAGTAAAAATAAAATCCCTCCTCTCTCCAGGTAGCCAGCGAGCTATTTTCCGCCAGGCAATGCGTCACTGGGAGAAACACACTTGTGTAACTTTCCTTGAGAGGACGACTGAAGAGAGCTACATTGTTTTCACCTACCGGCCTTGTGGGTGAGTTGTGTGCACGTTTAGCTTTTGACTCAGATTAGATCCGTTACACTTTGTGTTTATTAGCTTAGCTGGATCGCTGTGATCCTGTGATCCTGTTTGCATGCTGATTATGTCTTAGCTGAGAGCTAACAAATGCCCGTCTAAGCAAGTAGCAAAGACGTAGCGGTTTGCCTGTAGTCGCTCCGGGATGTGGACCTGAACGGCATCTCCCTGTTCAGGTGTTGCTCCTACGTGGGGAGGAGAGGCGGGGGTCCTCAGGCCATCTCTATAGGAAAGAACTGTGATAAGTTTGGCATTGTGGTGCATGAGCTCGGCCATGTTATTGGCTTCTGGCACGAACACACACGTCCAGACCGTGACGAACACGTAAGCATCATCAGAGACAACATCCAAACAGGTACTGTGTATGCATCTGGGTTTATCATGGAGAACATGCTTTATACCAATGAGTGTGTGTGCCTGTGTGTGACTGTCTACTAACCGGATACTTGGCTGTAGCAGAGTTTTATAGTTCTTCTTTTTTGAATGAAAGTCTTTATTCAGTCATTTGTTGAATCTGTTTGTGATCACCAGGACAGGAGTATAACTTCCTGAAGATGGAGCCCGACGAGGTCGACTCACTCGGGGAGGTTTACGACTTCGGCAGCATCATGCATTATGCAAGGAATACGTTCTCCAGGTGGGTCGTGAACTATTTCCCTTCATTTGTAGCGTTGATATTGTAAAATGAGTTCATGAGATCAGTTTTGTGCCGGAGGGTCGTCAAACGATCCATCCTTTCTTTCTTTTCTTTTTAACAGGGATGAGTTTAATGAGTGTTCACATCGACTGATTCTCTTAATTAAAGGCCACTAGAGCAATTAGGAGATAAATGCCTTGCTCAAGAGCTTAATTGTTGAGTGACTAAGCCATACCACCACCAAGGCTACCTCGCCCCCAGTAACCATATAGCCCAGCATTGATGCAGTTAATCTGTGTTTGACTCACTCAGAATAACTACAAAGAGATCTGACTCGAATTCTCAATTTCATAGCGTGCAGAGTTGGACCGGACATCCAGTCGAAGGCAGAGAAATCCCTGATATTTCACTTCATGTTGTATTAATGAAGCCTGACCTGATGTTTTCTTCTTCCTGCACTACTTAATTTATTGCTAAACGGGCACCACAGGAGACTTCAGGGGATTTGGTCTTTATTTCCATTGGAATGGATTCACACGAGTTGCCTTTTCATTTCTGTCTCATGCATGTTGTTGTGCGCTGTTGCTTTCTTCTGTACTTTAGTTTTGTTGTTTTTTTTACCTCCATCAATGTTTAGCTGGTCTGGGTCATGGAGGCAAGCCAAGCTAAATAAAGGCTTGCTAGTTCAGGCTTTGTTGAACAATTTGAGCTGGAGTGGCTTTTCTCTCTGGCATTCAGGAGCGGGCTCCACTGAGCCGGCTGGCACCGGCAAACGGCCCCATTCAGAGCATTCTGTTTGCACATGTTGGTCATTCATGGGTGCATCACCATGGGAACTGTGCAAAAGTTAGCTACAAACACACAGAGAGATTATCAGAATCAATAAAGTATCAAGGTGCCATACAGGAGTCTGATCTGAAAAAACATCAAACTCCTGTGTATGATTTGTGATTAAACCCATAGAAACCAACTGCTGTACGTTGTTGTGTTAACCTCCTCTGCTTCTGGATTCGTGCGGTGTCATTAGATTTTGATTATTAGATGCTTTGATGTTGTTCTTTGATGGAAACAGAGGCATTTTCTTAGACACCATCTCGCCCCGTTACGACGTCAACGGAGTCAGGCCGTCCATTGGACAGAGGACCAGGCTTAGCAAAGGGGACATCGCACAGGCCCGTAAACTCTACAAATGTGCAAGTAAGCAGCATGGAATGTCTAGAAATTTTTATCATGACCATAACCAAGACCGTGTAGTCAGGCCTTAAGTATGTGAAGGTAAAAACTCTGTGTTTCTGGTCTCTTGTATCATGTGTACAGTGTGTTGGTTAACACAGGTTGTGTGTTGTGCTGTGGGGTTGTAACAGAGTGTGGGGAAAGCCTGCAAGACAGCACAGGAAACCTCTCCTCCCCTGGTTTCCCAAACGGCTACGCAGCGTACGCTCACTGTGTGTGGAGGATTTCTGTCACGCCTGGAGAAAAGGTGAGGGCTGGAGGCTGTGTGTGTGTGTGTGTTTAACACCTCAGCTTATAGGCTTTTGTCAGTGACAGCCAGCTAATGAGGATGTAAAACCACATGTCCCGTGCAGTGAAATTAGGTGTTTGTAAATGAAAGGCAAAATTAAAAAATAAAAAAACACACACAAAAAAACCCAGAAACCTTCATTGAGAGTGCAAACTTCTTCCAAGGCCTACAAGTTGGGACCAGATTTGTCTTTCTGTAAATAATAATAGGACTGAATAGTCATGAGAAACTATTGATAGTCCATCATGGGATAAATTTGGCTTTTTTACTGAGACTGCTGGTTAATTTTGAAGGAAAATGGCAAAACCTGCAAAAACATTCCTTAATGTGCAGTGTTATTTAATAATTAGGATAATAATCATTATTTTTGGAATTTATTTGTTATGTTTGTGTTCTTTTTATTATTAAAATGTTGGATCCATTGTTGAATTCCTTGGTCAAGTGCCACCCATCCACCCATCCACTCATCCACCCACCCATCCATCCAAATTTAGTCAGGATATGTTTATAAATCTTCCTTTAAATGTAATAATCCTACTAACAAACGATCAAACCACAACTCCCTCCACTAAGGAAATTAGGGGCTGTTTTTCATGAACAAATTCATGAAAGAGGTGTAAACGGTCAAACGGTCAAAATTGTACAACTCGATCACTCACGCTGTCTGTGTATTTCTGTTTTTGCCTCAGATTGTGCTAAATTTCACTTCCATGGACCTCTTCAGGAGCCATTTGTGCTGGTACGACCATGTGGAGGTCCGAGATGGATTTAGGAGAAAAGCTCCTCTGAAAGGTCTTCACATGGAAGAAAATGTAGAAAAGACCACCAGCTCTCCCCATTGACATGCATCCAAAAAAATGTCATGGATTGTATACATGCTGCGCCGTGCTCACTGACAGGCATTATCTTTATGTTCTCATGTTCTGTGACAGGCCGTTTCTGTGGAGACACAATCCCACAGCCCATCATCTCCACAGACAGTCGACTGTGGATTGAATTCAGAAGTAGCAGCAACTGGGTGGGAAAAGGCTTTTCAGCGGTTTATGAAGGTCTGTCATCCACGGTGTCATTATTTATTATTTTGTCTCTATTTGCCCCACATATGGATGCAGATGTTGTGGTATAGATAGGCATTAAAACTTTATTCATTAATGCATGTGAAACAGCACTGAACCACGTGTTTCAAGGATAAAATCAACTTTTTCATTGAAATTTCAAGTAATGTTATTCGACCTATGGCCAGCAGATGTCAGCGTTGCGTCACCAGAGTTGTCGTTGCTGTGTTGGAAAACAAATTGCAGCGAACAGGAAAGTGTGCCAAATATCAAATTATTGCAGGCAAAAACGTGAAATGATCCGTCGTAACACGGATAATAAAAAGTATACATACGTCCTTTCTCATAAGGATTAAGAACGATAACACATTAAACTCTCAAGTACCAGATTTGCCAGACTTGACAGACTGGGTCAATGACCTCACTCAGTGGGCAGATGTGTCCTTTCCACACATTTTGTCCAACTCAGTTGAATCGCCCAGTTCAGAAGAAGGAGAATGGGATTTTAAATTTACCATGTCTTTTTGCTATGCAGTCCAAGATAAATGCTAGCTGGGCCTCCACACTCACTCCGTGACTGTTTCAACGTTGCACAGAACATACATGATGGACACATATGGACTGCACACATAAACGTGCTTTGAAGCCGGATCCTGAAGTCGTCCGTTATTGTCTTCAGGGCCCATTGCCTGTAACCAATGAGACCTCTGACCTGGCTCAGTATGTCTGTTTGCATCAGTGCTCTGTACAGCAGCTTTTTGGCATTAGAAAAGCTACATACTCAATGCACTACTTCCTGTAACCTCCCACTCACCTGTTCTATGTTTTCCTCTGTGTCAGCTGTTATCTATTGTCTCTGCCATAATACATATCATCTCGTAGCTGAAAAGGTATTGTGGTAAGTCTATGAAATGAAAACCCAGACACGAGTCAGTACCTTGAAGGGCTGAGGGGCGGTTTTGATTTTTCCCCCTCTCTAATTTGTGCTGATCGCCAGTCAGCTGATGTGTTTTCTGAGCTGACCTACGGCTGTAGGTGTGTAACCTCTGCATGTCGAGCTCACCAGTGCCTGAATATGTTCGGTGTTTTCTCAGATGTAAAAATTGACCTAATTTCTCATTTTGTGTTTCGCAGCCATCTGCGGCGGAGAGGTGAACCGGGACATTGGACAAATCCAGTCACCAAATTATCCCGATGACTACCACTCCAATAAAGTCTGTGTGTGGAAAATCACAGTAGCAGAAAATTTCAGTGTTGCCCTCTCCTTTCAGTCATTTGAGGTAAAGTCGCTCTTTCAGAGTGAAAATACGATCAGTCCACCATCGGTCCAGACAAACTCATAGAAATACAGAAAAGTCAAACGATGCTGACCTGAGCCTTTTTCCACCAACGTTAGCTGGAGAGACACGACAGCTGCGCCTACGATTACGTGGAGGTGAGGGACGGCCTTTCGGAGAGCAGCCCGCTGCTTGGGCGTTTCTGTGGCTACAATAAACCAGATGACATCAAAAGCAGCTCCAATCAGCTCTGGCTCAAGTTTGCTTCCGACGGATCGGTCAACAAAGATGGGTTTGCTGCCAACTTTTTTAAAGGTCAGGGACGGCGGTCATGTCAACAAGGAATGTCAGGAAAGATGTCAAAATATATCCAGGAAACTCATTTTTAGTAAACAAATGATGTGCACTCCTGTGAATAAACACTATTTGTATGTGTTAGAGTCCATTAGCATTGTACAGTCAGTATTTGTAGCAGTAAGACAGATATATTCAATTTATTCATCACCAGTTAGTACAGCGATGCAACGTGCTGTATTAACTTGTGAGGTTTCAGGTTTTAAACGGTGCTAAATGACTTAAGAATGATAAAAATAATTTTATTTGTCCAGCTCCTTTCATACAGGAAATGTAACACAAAGTGCTTTACAGCAAGACAATGACATGCATTGTGTGCTTTACATAATTAGAATAAAATGAACCTAGAAGTCTGTTAAATTGTGTTTAAAATAGATCATATTTGTGTTTAAAAGTGTTACAGTGTCACTTTATTAAGATAAAGTTTTGTTTTTTCTTTATTCTGGATGTTTTGGGTATCATTTTATACAGATTTTAGATGTATCCTGATATATTTGGTATCCTTGGAAACTGTTGTCACTTAACTACAATTTAAAATGAAACTGATGAAGATGGATCCATGAGAGTTAAGCGGTTAAAGCTCAGGTTTATTTATTCTGACTTTACATTTGTTAGAGACGGACGAGTGTTCGAGGCCCGACAACGGTCAGTGTGAGCAGCGTTGTGTGAACACGCTGGGTAGTTACAGATGTGCCTGTGAGCCTGGATATGAGCTGGCACCCGACAAACGCAGCTGTGAGAGTGAGTACACACACACACACACACACACACACACAGACACAGACTTTTGCTTTTCCTGTAACATAGTCGGGATCACTTTGACAACCTGGACAACTTTAGGATTAGTTAAATCAGGCGGGTGAGATCTTGGCCACCAGAATAATTTTAAGACACTAATATAGAGATTATATGAAATACACTTTAGTCACATATAAAGATTAAATTTGGCTTTAGATTCTTTAGTTTCTTTGTTCAGGGAACGGGGTTTTTATGAATATGGAAGATGTCCCAAGTGAACCAAAACATTTTTTCCAAGCAGTTTCCCCCTGCGCCACAAGAGGGCAGTATTCCCAAATCAACAGGCCCTCTCTGACCACAAACACAACTGTGGGCAGTTAAGGTTAATTTTATGCCCTTGCTTTATAAAGCATTTTTTTTCTGTTTGTCTTTCTCCAAAGTGTTTGGGCCACAGTTGAAAATATTGAGAGCTTTCATGAATAATGTGGTATTTTGGGGAAAAAAGTTAAAAGTTTGGGAGGAAAAAAGTCAAAATGTAAAGATAATAAAGTTGTGATGTTCTGGGTCAATATTCAGAATTCTGTGTATGTAAACAACCTGTGTGTCTAAATGAAGAATGCTGAGACTCACGTGAACATGTACTTGAGTATCAGCTGTTCAGATAGGGAAACAACACCAAATTACTATGGATTATTGTTAGTATCAAGGACATTAAACCTTTTGATTTCTCAGTAGGTTACAACTTTATTCTCTGAACTTCTCTCCGTGCGGTCACTGAATTCTTTTTGTTTTCCATCAGCAGCTGCCTGTGGGGGCTTTATCACCAAGCTGAATGGCTCTCTGAGCACTCCCGGATGGCCAAAAGAATACCCCCCCAACAAAAACTGCGTGTGGCAGCTGGTGGCGCCCATTCAGCATCGCATCACTCTGCTATTCGAGGTGTTCGAGATTGAAGGCAATGACGTAGGTGAAAGGGTGAAAGGCTTCGATGATTGAATTTGCTTGTGTACGCGTCGTAACTCTGTGTTGTGTTTTAAGTTCAGCCTTGGTAGCTGGTAAAACGTGGTAGTGTTTACCATCAGGTGTGTAAATATGATTATGTGGAAGTGCGCAGCGGGTTGAGTTCAGACTCAAAGCCTCATGGGAAGTTCTGTGGAGCGGAGAAACCCGAGGCCATCACCTCCCAACTCAACAACATGCGGATCGAGTTCAAGTCGGACAACACCGTCTCCAAGAAGGGCTTCAAAGCTCACTTCTTCTCCGGTGAGTCACAGAGAGCGAACCCTTGAGGAATTCACACCGTAACGAGAAACTCAAACAAATGTCCAGATTTTAGAGGAAACCCAGCAGCTCTCATGGAACCACAGAACACAGCTCAAGTTGTCCCTTGCAAAATGTGTAACAAAAGTCTTTAATTCATAGAAATGGCATTAAAATAGCTGTGTTTCTATATAGTATAATGATATTTAAGATGAGATCATTTGATTGGACTTATTTGTTAGATAAAGATAAGATGAAATAGAACTTTATTAATCCTGGAGGAATTCTTCTACCAGAGATTGCTCCAAAATTACAGCACTATTGAATAAAACAAAGGAAAACAACAGAGCATTAAGTATAAAGTGAAATATAAATGATATAAGGAGTATATTGCATTATTTTTCAGTGTTTTAGCATAAACGTACCTGATTATTTCAGAACACGGAGCAACTACTCCTGTTGAAATGAACTTTTTATTTTGCTTTCAGCCATTTGGAGAGAATAATAATGTGTTAAATATGAAAATGCATCTTTATCTCTGCAGGAGATTTGGCCCCAGATTTTTTTTTTGGTCTGTAATTGCCTAAATTTTGACATCTGAAATGTGTAGCCAGGCATTAAATCTTTTTTTGAAAATTGAACAGATGCAGGAGGGGGAAGTTCTGCTGGGATGTGATCCAGGGTCAGTGGGGTCAGAATAGTGAAACTTCACTCTGCACCATCCCTGGACAGACTTAGTACAGAGCTGTAATACCGTGTAGGGTGTCAGGCCAGCGTAAAAATGCCTCGTATCTGTGCTAACGTTTCAACAGACATGGACGAGTGCTCCAAAGAGAATGGAGGCTGCCAGCATGAATGCGTAAACACCTTCGGAAGCTACAGCTGTCAGTGCCGCAGCGGCTTTGTGTTGCACGATAATAAGCACGACTGCAAAGAAGGTAAAGTGTGGCACCTCTATCCTTTTTGATTGAATTTGATTTAGTCCTCATGTATGAAAAATCCTGAATATTTTCGAGCGTACAGCCTGGACGTTTAGTCTTCTTATATTTGATGCTGCGGCGAGGCATTGATGTAACGTGGTCTCGTTTGGTTTTTCAGCCGGGTGCGATCATGTCCTGAACAGCGTGTCAGGCACGATCAGCAGCCCCAACTGGCCCGATCGCTACCCCAGCAAGAAATCCTGCACGTGGACTCTTTTCACAACACCAGGACATCGAATCAAAATTGTACGTCAACTGCATGTGATGTTATGTTGACTGTTGGCCGCCGCTTTAAAAACTTCATTTCACTCCAAAACTGACGCTCAGGTTTTCAATGAAATCGACATGGAGGCTCACCTGGAGTGCGCCTACGATCACATAGAGGTCTACGACGGGAGGGACGGGCTCGCCCCGAGCCTCGGCCACTTCTGCGGCAACAGAAAGCCTTCGCCGCTCATCTCCAGCGGCAACAAAATGTTCCTCCAGTTTTTCTCTGACAGCTCGGTGCAGAAGAGAGGATTCGAGGCCTCGTACTTAGCAGGTTGGCAAAGCTTTTTATTTTGTGTGTCACAAAAAATGCGACTCTTGATTTCTGCACACGTTTGACTCCGTATTTACAAAGCTGCATTCTTCACTTTTACGAGTTCCCCTTTTTTTTTTTTTTGACCCTCTAATTTTGCGGTTGTGCATTCCTAGAGTGTGGAGGAAGCCTTCAAGCTGAGGTCAGGACCAAAGATCTCTACTCGCATGCTCAGTTTGGAGATAACAACTACCCCGGAGGTTCCGACTGTCACTGGGTGGTCTCTGCGGAGAAGGGCTACGGAGTGGAGATCACCTTCCAAGTGTTTGAGATTGAGGAGGAGGCAGACTGTGGCTATGATTATGTGGAGCTGTACGACGGTGCGGACGTCAAGGCTCCCAGGCTGGGTCGATACTGTGGATCTGGGGTAAAGCTGAAGTTGTCAATCTTCTCTGCTCTGAAGAAATGTTGTTTTTTCTTTGGATTCTTTTAAAATTGTATAATTCTGCAACCCCTTCCGTGCGTATGCTTTACTTCTTCTCAGGTCCCAGAGGAGATCTACTCGGCTGGAGACGCCATCGTTATAAAGTTTCACTCAGACGACAGCCTCAACAAAAAAGGCTTTCATATCCGCTACACCAGTACAAAGTTCCAGGACACGTTACACGCAAGCAAGTGACTCGGTCCTACTAAATGGAGACTTCACCCCAAACATTTGGTTGGACACACCCATGACTGAATGTATGGTATGATTCCACAAACAACAACCCTACACACCCTACAATCACTCTGCAACAAGGAGCCACATGGAAAGTTTAGATCTTTGCGTTGTTTTAAATTATGTAGATTAGCGATCAAACTCGGTCACATCAGCTGTTCTTGATCCATCGCATCGTAGTGTCGTAGTAGCGCTCTAGATATGAAATGTATATATTGTGATATAGTTAAGAACACAAATGGAATACTTGATTTTAATCATAATATTTACTGTCAATTTTACTGTGTAAACTTGAAAGGTTGATCCCTTCTGGTTGATGTAAATCGCCGCCTGTTGGTTTGTGTCACCGGACATTTACATAACGTGAGTCAGGAAGCGTTTCCTCCTGAAATCAAAACTGTTATTAAATATGGATTTCAAATTTTCTGACGTGCCTTTGCCTCTACTCTGTTTGTTCTTTTGTTGCGCTGTCTTGCATTTCTTTGGGTTCTCTTGCGTTATCGTAGTTTTCATGCGGCACCCAGACCAATAACTCCTGTAGTAATGGAACTATGATGTCATCAGTGGATCAATACTGATAGATATTAGTAAACACCGTACAAAAAGCTTTTTATAATCGTGTGTGTGTGTGTAGTAAATACAAAATCTTTGAAAAGCTTTAAATTGTATTTATTCAAAATTTTACATAATGCGAAACGATATGAAAACATTTTGAATTCATCCACGGTGAAAAAGTAGAAACATGATGGACGTGCACGGACGGTCCCTTGATTAAACTTTTGTAAGTGTGATGTGCACATTTCATAATCTGATTACTACAACATCTGCAACATTAGATAAGTCAACGTGTACAAAGACAATATATGGCACCGTTTCCCATTCATTCCTATGGGCCCAAAACAGATGTAGCATTTGTATGTCAAATACCAACGGGCACAGCGTGTTTTGATGCGCCGCACTGCTCGTGCAACAAACATTAACATGGAAGAATCACAGATAAGAAGATGTTACAATAGATTACATGAAGTTCTGGCTGTGATGAGAAGTTTCTGTCACATTCCAGCATGTACAACAACCACAGTATTCAACGATAAAGACGTTTTATTGAACGTATTTGAAAGTCATGCATAAAAAAAAGTAAAAACAGTTTTAACTTTGATATAATCACTCAAAACGAGCAGGTGATCAAACCTCGTGAATGTAAATGTGTTGTTGGATTACAGTTTGGTGTGTTTATTTACATTGCATAGTTACAAATCTGTCGTCAGATGAGGTTCGGTAGTTTTGTTGTTTTCCTGCTTGGATGCGTTGCTGCAGGTTTTCTGGCTCGTCTGCTGAGTGAAATGAATCACGAAATCCTCAAACCTTTGGTCATCGTAGCTGCTTTATGATTTCTTTTCATACTTTGTCCTCTGAGCTGGACAGTATCGTCAGCAGGTTATGTATATGCATACTCATACTTAAGTATTTGGTCAAGAGTATCCTGATTTTGCCCGTATATCTTTTCACATTGCACACAGTTCATCAAATCTTTGGCAGGAAAACTTTGAGAGGCTCATTTTCATGAACTTTATCCAGAAAGCCCAGGTTAAAGTAGGGGTAGAGGGTCTCTGTGAAGGTCTCCCTGAAGGTGTACAGGTGTGTCATGCTCTCTGCATTGTAAAAGGACACCAGGCCTCTCTTGTAGTCCAGATACACTCCGATCCTGGCCAGCGGCTCCTCCAGGGACAGGACGGTGGGGGGAGACGTGCCGGCCATGTACTGTATCCCATACGAGAGGGAGAGAGTCCAGAAGCCGTTGGCAGGGAGGGCTTTGATGACCCCCTTCCTGGGCACAGACTCTCTAGCCACGCCCACTGTCCAAACCGTACTGCTGTAGACTTCTATCTCCCAGTAGTGGCGTCCGTGGGTGAATCCCTGGCTGCCCAGCAGCGACAGGGCGGCGTTGAACCTGTAGGGGTTGTCCTGCACGGTGTGGTTGAAGGTTTGGTAACGGACACAGGTGAGGGAGGAGGTCAGACTGAGCCAGGGGTTGGCCGTGCTGGAGTTAAACGTGATGGCAGCCGGAACTTAACACAAGAGGAGAATTATTATTTTTCATTTTTTCATTCAGAGTGAATGTTGTTGTGAAAATGATCAAAGGTTCAAACGTGTCGTTCATCCTGAAGCTCTAAGTAGCAAATTAGATTTACCCAAACTTTAATTATTTACATTTCAGGGCTGAGTGTATCTTTGCTCATGTCCCTCATTTCATAGCTTCTTCCTTTTTCTGTCACTCTCTCCATATTCCAAGTATTTGAGTACTTTTAGTAGTTTTCTACTGGTCTCTTTCTCTTTTTAGTACTGTCAAATTACCTGGATAAATACTTCCTTTCATGGACTTCCACACTCTGTACTGCAGCGGCCCTGCGAAGCGACCCTCACACAGGCTGTGTGGTGTGAACGTCGGCTTCTCAAAGGTCAACGATGGCCTGACAAAACAAAACAAAACAAAACAAAACACTATATTTAGACAAAACAAAAAGAAGGAAGGCGGAAAAAAAAGAAAAGAAAAAGACTCCGGCCCCAGAGTTTCCCATCCCGCCTTACCTCTGCAGCAGAACTTTGATACTCTTGAGACGAGACACAAGAACAAACACAGAAAAGAGAGAGATTAGTTTGGCTGAGAGCTTTTTCCACATTACATCAATGTCTGAGCTCACGCTATCCCACCCTGTGGGATCTCCCTGTGGCCCGGGGAAAGTCCCGCAGCCTTGGCCAGACTGCGGCCCTCAGCCTGCCCTAAACTCCTTATCCTCCAGATCAAGGAGTGACATCATTGGCTCACATCCTGTCTGTGCTCTTTGCACCACAGGTCTATTGTTATTAGAAACATAATCTGTGTTTACTCTTTTACCATCACGCCAACCTTGAATATTGTGAGAAGGTTTAGCCAATCATTTGCCAGCTTTACAGGAATAACAGAAACGTCACCGCGTGCCCGGTGTCATCTTATCTGAGTGTTAGCTCAGCTATTAACACGGCTGCTGCTTGTTGTCAAATCTTTCGACGCACCAGACGTGTAGAAAAACGCCAGACGGTCTGAGATTTAATCCAGTCCACACACAGAGGATATCTGGGACATTAGTCAAAAAAATCTGCTTTGTGTGTCAAACGTGTTCCCAGCCCAAATTCTGCTGATTTCCTCTAAATATGATAGTCATAGTTTTGGAAAGAAGAGCTCAGCATTTCTGCCCTTAATTATTTTCAGGGCTGACTCATCATGGAGTTAATAACTTTCAGATGGAGGCAGCCGGCGGACAGTGATCACGGAGCCACAGTGTGTGTGAAGTTCGTACCCGCAGCAAAGTGAAGGGGTCCTGCTCCTTCAGCTTGTCCTCTATCTCACGCACGGCACCCTGCAGACGGGAGATTTCCACACAGAGGAGAGCTTTGTGCTCGTCCAGCCGGATGAGCTCCCTGCGCTCCTCTGTCTTCAGCTTCACTTGCAGCAGCTTCTCCTCCTGGTACAAGAACTGATGCAGATCGCTGAACTGGGCCTCAATGCGTTGCTTCAGGTCAGCGGTGTGCTCCTGGAGGCGGTGAGAGGAGTGAGACACCAGACATTTTACAACGTCCCTTCAATTTTTCACATGAACTTAACAAGCAGGACGTGTAGTTTGTGTGTGTGATAGTTTATCAGACGTTTCATAGGAACAACTGCAGATTGCTGTTCGTTTCCTGTCACCTTCAGCTTTTTGACCTCCTCCTCAGCCGCTCTGTCACACTGCAGCGCCGTGTTGAGCTCAGCTTTCAGGGAGTCCATGGAGCTGTTCAGAGACGCCTGGCAAGGACAGAGACACAAACTCATCAGTGCACATCTCAGTTTAACTTCATTTCAGTTCAATTTCATGAGTTGAAGGTTTGACTAAAAATGATTATATCTCTGAAAAGTAAACTGATTCATAAACAGACACCACCTGTCAATTTACAGATCATCAAAAGTTACTTGGGCAATAGAAATTCCTTTAATGAGGAGAGAGACGTCAGTGTCAACACAGCAGGAGTGATGTCCGTGTCCTCAGGGTTTTGTGAAAAATCAGCAAAAAGTGTGTCAAAGAGTGTCTCAGAAATAGACGTGGAATTAGATTGGAACTGACCCGGTATTTCTGCTCAGCGTCTTGGACACACACCATGGTGTGGTTTCTGTGCTCCTGAGACAGACCACACACCAAACACACCAGCTCCTGGTCCTCCTCGCAGTAAAGCTTCAGCTCTTCCCTGTGTCTGCTGCAGCACGGAGCCGGAGCCGACACTTTTTCCGTCACCGCGGTGTCCGGCAGGAGGCCCCCGGTCCCGCTCTCCTCCAGGCCCTGACAGTAGCTCTCCACGATGTTGGCAACAATGCGGTTGGGCCGGTAGCTTTGTCCGGGGTACACCTTCCTGCACTGAGGGCAGGAGCCTGTCCCTCCTTGGCCCAGGCCCCGGGGACCAGCCCAGTAGCCCTCAATGCACGTAAAGCAAAATGTGTGATCACAAGGCAGGGACACAGGCTGTTTGAACAGATCCAGGCAGATGGAGCAGGTCAGGTCTCTGCTGATCCTGTTAGCCGAGCCTTTGGAAACCGATCCAGCTATTGGAGGCTGTCTCTGCTTTTCCATAGTCGTCTGCACCACAAATTCTCCCTCGTTAGGTTTCCAGTTTTTCTTCTCTGTCTTAATTCCGTGGTTCAGCTTCTCCAGGTTCTGCAGGTAAACTGACTGGATTTTCTTCACTTCTTTGTGAGTCTTGCTCATTCCTTTTCCTGGATTGTTTTCCATTGTTCTGGTTATCCAGCCGGACCTCTCTGTCCTCTTCCTCTCCAGCAGTATGTGAGTGTGGCCACTTTCTTTGGCCTCTTGTCTTCCTGTTGACTGCAGGGAAAGGAAGGGGGTGGTGCAGAGGCAGCCTCCTACTCTCCCATCCCAAGCAGATAGTGAGGGGGATCTAGACAGGCCCCCTCTTCTCCCCAGGCTGACGTCACATCGACTCAGGAAACCAGGACAGACTCTGGATATTCTATCCTTGGCGTGTTTGGTTAGTGAGGTCAGGACAGAAACTACAAGAAATGAGCTGCTTAAGAGTTAATCTGCTGAGCAGCTGCAGAAATATGCAAATCCATTTAATGTGGCTTCGTGTGCCTGAGTTTATGTGTCCATGCATGGGTGTGTATAAGAAATCTGTGAGCTGTAACAGATTTCCTGTTTCTTTTTATGGAAGCACGCTCTACCCACTAAGTAATCACTCCGGTTAAAAAGCAAACAAGATGATTACGAGATTTGCACGAGGAGAAAAATCGTGACTGTGACAATAAGTTTTCACCGAAGGCATCACGCCAACTGATTCATGTCATTGGTTTCAACATTCAGATATGTACAGTTTCTTGATAATTTTTTAAAATTTATTCTGAAGCGAGAGAGAGAGTCATAACTCAGAGGTGCAGGAAGTAACAATAATGCAAAAATATCCAGGTTACTTCCTGGTATTTTCCCCATTTCTGGGAATAAACTTCTGTTTGGTGAGGGTGTGAGCGTTGAACATTTGATATTTCACCTTTAAGGAATTCTGCTTTTAGGCATTCAAACTGCAGCGAGATGAGAGACCCAAGCAGACACCATATCATACTTTTGTTATATGGTGCAACCAATACATCATAAATATCTTAATGCACAGATGATTCATTTTAAACTATAGATTGTCCATAGTCCTTGTATTTGTCCTGCTGTAACCTTATCGTTAGTCATAAATACCTCAGATTGTCCTCTGAGACATATTTGTTTGACAAATAACACAGGAGGCCTTGAAAGGTTGAAACCGTTCAACTCGTCCTCGATACAGCGAACCACGGACGACAGCGTCACCTAGTGGCCAAAATGGGAAATTAAACAAACATGAATAGCCTCGGTGCATTTAGATGAGAAATGCTATTAAGAGAGATATAAAATAAGCAGAATATTTTGTTGTTTACTTACGTCATTTTTTTTTTCTCCATCCCTCTCTCTAATTCATTTGAACACATCACTGTGGATGTGAGGTTCTGTTATTTGATTAGGTCTCATGTGTTGTATTTATTTCATTTTCCTGTATTGTTATATCGCTTTTATTGATTCTGTCCCACATATTGAAAAGTTGCACGCCTGGATGCCCTCCTAGTGTTTCTTCCTGTCTTCCTTATGAGTTAAGTTTCTTAGGAGTTTCTCCTGGTCTTTCTTGAGAGCTTTGTTCATTGTATGTGCTGTTTGGTTACACGACTGAACTTGACTTTACTTCATTTTCCTGGTTCCCATGTGTGTATGCATGTCAGTGATAAAACTTCAAACTCTTCGGTTGCTTTACACATCATGAAACTAAACAATTGAAAATATGGTGAGTGAAATTTGAAAGTTTGAAAGACAAACAAACTTGTATGTCACATTCTGAATTAACATTTAATGTGGAAACTAAAGTTAATCTCTGCGAAAGAAGTGCTGAAAAAAACGGAGAAATATGTTTTATTCTCTTTGTGTGCTGGCATTTCCTCTGCTGTGATGTGAGAACACCAGCAGATCAAAGCACACACTTGGATGTGCTGCACTGCAAACCCACCACAGCCGTACTTTATAATGAGCTATAAATAAAATATCATAAAGCCAAAGATCACACGACAAAACAGTAACGAATGTGTAGATGGCTGAGAAAATCCAGCGTGTTCTGGATAGGAGCGTCTGAGGATAAGTGTGTGTAGAAACAAAGTATGACAGCTGATGCAACGTTGGCTCTGTAGGAGAGGAATCTGATTTCTTTGTTTGTTGGGCCGTCGGGCTCGATGCAGAGTCAGGAGTGTGTATTTAGATTGGCTGTGGCACTGACTGGACATGATGCTGAACGTGAACTGGAGCTGTTTGTGGTGCTGAACGTTGTGATGGAGCCTCGCGAACAGCTGTTATCACAAAGCATCTTTTAATAATTTAATTTAATAAACCATCTTTTGCCTTTCTTCACCAGCTATACTGTAGTTCATATGAAAAGTTTAACATAATGTGGAGCAGATATATCTAATGATACATTTTCCCTTTTTATTTAACTTAGACCACGTAGTGCACACATTTTTGACATAGATAGAAGTTCACGGATTTATTGGAAAAATTTATTACAATAAAGGGATTCTTTCAATGCTTTAATGTGTCACACACAGACATAATTACAGAATGACATCAGATGTAATAAAGTGTCAAATATAATACAAGACACTGTTACTTCATCACAAATGTAGCATTTGTAACAATTTACTAGTAGAAAGTAAAACATGATGCAATTTTTCACACAGGTTAGACGGAAATGAAATAAAAGCCAACAGCAGACGAGACTTCACATCGGCCTAATTAACCTGTAACCTTCTGTGGTCTAATGAAAATCACAACCACATCCTCAGAGCGTACGAGGGCTCCAGGACTTAATTAACTCAGAGGCTGGATTAGGACTGATGGGTTAATTAAGTCTCTGACATGATTTGACTGTATGATAGGAGTTCAGGAAAGTTTCCAGTGAGGGCTGGCAGAGGCTTAGCATTGTCCTCACGCCTCCTTTAATAAATAATAAATCTGGACTACTCGGCTGTCCAGATGCTGCCTCTTTGCTCACAAAATACCAAGATGCTAAAAATACGAATGGAAACTCTCGAAAGCATTCTGGGAACTCTCACACCATTTGTGCAAAAACACGGAAATCAAAGAGCCGACATTGATTTTTTTTTCCAGTTTCGACCAAAATCTCAGTGTTTGACTCCAAATTTTAATCAATGCATACTGAATATGGCCCTGACTCTCTCTCTCTCTCTCTCTCTCTCTCTCAGTGCAGAGAGGGAAGAGGAAGGATAATAATAAAAGGAAGAGGAGGAAGATGGGGGTGGATAATGGGGTCTCTCTGGGAGAAACTTCCATGCTGCCTCATTCAAACACAATAAAGACAAAGATAGTACGGCGCTCATCTTTTTTTCAACAATAATAAAAACACAGTTTCTATATTTTCATGTTTGCTGTGGATTTGCTTTTTTTCATACTCGGCTGTGTTTGTTTGAATGTGAATTAATTTCCAACATCTTTGTCGTCTGCATGCTAAAACCCGGGGGATATTTGACTTTAACTCTAACCTACAAAACCAGATGAAAACATGTATTTTCATAAAAGTTTGATATCTGCTTCTCTAAAAGATCTCCAGGAGTGCATCGCTGTTATTTTTAGTGCAAAAATAGATGATACAACATTGTTGTTTTTTATATGATTTTTCATTTTGGATGTTCTATATCATTTTGTTTTGGAGTACTGGGACGTGGAGTAATAACCTCGCTGCTTTAGTGTAAACAAAACAGGAAAACTGTAATAAGTCTCTTTGTTATGATGCTACACGGTGCAACATTGAGAAGCTTCTGCAAAAAAGAAAAAGAAAAAAGAAAAGCAAGAATGGCACTGGACATTTGTGACGCTGCTGGAGAGAAAGTGTGAATATGTGCACAAATGTGTGCATCCATGCATGTGAGTGTTTATGAAGAGATCAGGAAAAAAAATGCAAAATTCATGGGGAAAGAGAGAAAAAATAAAAGAAACTCCTTTAACTCGCCAATGCACACACTCACAGACTCACAGGGGGTCCATCCACGTTAAACACACATCCTTGTATAAACACGGCGCTGATGTGCACTCTGGAAGTTACACGACTAAAAATAAACTCTGCTTCTTCAGGAGTGAGACAGACCTGAAGATAAGAAGACAGAGGCACAAGGACAGTACACAAAGATTGAATTCCTCTGGTGTGGTTATATTTGGTGCTATTGGAAAAATATGGAACACTAAGCTAGGAAATTTTTGATTGTTAAAACTTACAAAGCAAGAAAGTAAACATACAGTATTTGTATTTTGGAGTACTCATGGTGGTCATTTTTGTACACAGGAGTAAGAAACCACATATCCATGTTGTTTCTGCTTGGGCTGAGATGGATTTGGCTGAACCCACTGGCTTGTACATCCGTTGAGTTAAATGGTCATTGTCATTCATATCACCCCCTAAGATTAACCCCCTAAACTCCAGTAACTGCCAATAGGTCCATTCTGGAGTAATCGGTTTAAAATTATAGAACTTTAAGGGAAATAAAAAATGACAAAGCTTTACATTTAATGGCACATCTGTCTCATTTTCAGGGTTTTGTGATGAGTATGTAAAAGGTTATAAAGCATTAAAAACAATACAAAACACACAGATATACAAATTAGGAACAGGTTAGAAAATAAAGGTTACTATCAAACCTAAAACGTCCTAAAACTTTTCTCTAATCTAATTTAATCCCATAATTTCCCCTGAGACACTGCTTGACAACTCTTCCCACACACACATTTTCCCTCATTGAGACCTCTGTGTGACTTCAGGAACTGGCAACCACCGATCGTTCTTGCTTCCTCTATCCACCCATCCTCTTGGTATCTCTCGCATTTTGTATCAGATTCCCTCAATGACATAAAAGCCCCTCGTGGTTGTCTTAGAATTTGAGACACTTCAACCGACGCAGGAGCAATGTCAGCGTCCTTATTTTTGGCACGGGGGAAGCTTCCTGCGCTCATATTCATTTACCTTTCAAGCGACTGGGAAACCAAAGGCGTCTGCAGTGCACTGCACTGATTAGGCTGCATCATCAATGGGAGTCAAAGGCTGCAGCAGCATGAGGTCCTCTTGGCACCATGGCCCCGTGGGTTTGTGCTCTTAAAGTCCGGCCGATGGCCAATTGCATCATCCTACTGTCCACTATGATTTTCTCCATTTTCAGTTATTACAGTAGAATCCTAAACTGACAGGTTGCATAACCTAAAAGTCCAATTTACGCCTTATATTCTATTCTTTTAGACAGTAAAGATGGGAGCAGAGTATCATCATCACAACCCATTTTTAGATTCCAGTAAACTGATACTTTGCTTGAAATTCTTGTTTTGCCTGTTTTGACCTCGGTAGAACCAATGATTTTCTTTTAAATATATAAAGGCTCTCTTCATCTCCCCTCCGTGGGCAGTTGTTTCCTTCCTGGATGGCTTCATTGACACACATTCCTCTGCATCAGATTTTCTCCAGATTGGAGACTATGACCTTGCTGGCTTTATGTCAGAACATAAAACATAATCTGCTACATGTACTTTAGTAATTGTCCCCACTCATTTTTTTTCTTCTTTTTTTTGCCACATTTGTGTGGCTGACACATAATGTCCAAACAGATGCCCTGGAGCCAGGCAGCATTCTGTCATGCAGCATAGCAGACAATGTAATGGTGGTTCTGTTATTATTACATCTGAAAAGAATCATACAGAAAACAGCAGAGACACACGGACAGCATCTGTTTCTGAATCTCCTCTCATCGCCTCCAGGTTCACTTTCATTCATCCATTCACTCCTCTGGTCACACCATGTTTGAATTGAGGTCATTGTCACTTCCTCACCTGTGGAGATCATCAGATATTTTCGTCATTATGACATCAGCTTTGAAACTCTTGCTCACTCAGGACTTTAATGAATCGGTGTTTATGCTTTGACTGAGTCTCTCTCTCTCTCTGTGTCTCTCTCTCTCTCTCCCTCTCTCTCCCTGCAGCTCATGATCGTCTTGGAGCGCAGATTGTCGCGGTTTTCAACCTAACAGCAACAACGCAAACTGGACGCAATGCAGGTAAAAAAACAAAAAGATCTATTTATTGATTAATTGGCCTCGTGGATTAACGTTGATATTCTTTATAGATTATTTAAAATATCATCACTGACAGCGTGCATGCGAACTTGTTAAGAACGTTTTACTTTCGGAATAATCGATAGAATGACAGGATGCGTCATAGTTTATAGTTTTCCTGGAAAATCCATACATGTACAGAAAATTAGGAATGGCTATTTAAAAAAAGGAAAGACAGAATTAGAGTCACTTTCGCATCATTTTGACACACAACCTTCAATGTTTTCTCCAAACATTCATATATACTAATTATGTCATACTGTGTCTTATAATGAGTAAAACCACTCATCATCTCAATTTAGTTACTGATTAATACAATGTAACGTGTTTCAGTATAATAAAAAAGAGATAACACGTCACAGTTTGGATTAAGTGTCACAGTAGAGATATGAACTTTTTCTCTTCAAATCCTGTTTACAGGTGATTGTGTTTTGATAGTTTTCCTTCATAATAAGATTTACAATAACATAGTACATAATATTCAGTATTATATATATATATATTCAGTGTTGGTTATGACACTGACACAGTAGGAAGGTTTCTGTGTTTCTTTCCATTTCTTTTGTGTGTATGACTATGACTCTATTCTCTATCATTGTTTTCTCCAGTTTAGTTTAAGGTTCTTACTGTAAAAAAAAAAGAATATCAGCTGTGAATATATTCGTAGTATTTATAGTTATATTCTTCTTTATATTCTTTATATTCTACTTTTTTTCTGCAATTAACCACATTTCGAAAGGCACTGTTGCCTTCATATCACTGGATTAGACAAAATACATGAAGCATAATCTGCACTTTGGCTACTGTTTTCATTTAAGATCTGCCTTCATATTCCCTGATTGTAGCTATTCTATTTAACAAATAGCATCACAAAGGTGGAAGAGACACACAGAGACACACAGACAGGTTGGCTGATGTGTAACATCACAGGCATAATAATCACTATTGTGGCAAGAAAAAACAATACAGGAAATAAATTTGACAGACTGATGATATGTTTGTAAACAAATATCTACAGAACCTTTTCGATCCACGTGACGATTTTCTGAGATCTGGACTATTTCTAGGTAAGGAATGATTCATAAACCCAGTCTGTGAAACAAACAGTCAAACAGGGGTTCAGCTGGGTCTCCTTGTATGTTTTTGGGATTACGTCCAGCTGTTTCTGCAGCTTCTGGATGGTCCATATAAGATCAGTCTTGGGACTCGTAGTCACAATTCACCCGAACGATGGCAGCAATCTCTGATCTTTTATTGATGCAGTTTTAAACAGTGTGAATTATTGAGCGACGTTCTCAGTGCTCTGCATGCTTTGGCGTCCTTTCGTATTCAAATCGAGTAGGAAGGAGCTGAGAAGCATCCCAGACCAGCTCTCTCTATTTTCTCTACACACTTTTGACATTACCTTCACAGCAGCCCTCTAAAAGCATCTTTATTCATAAAGCTCTTTATCACATTAAAGGACAGAGAATGATGACAAGGACATAACCAAAACAAAACAGGATCTGGAGAGTCAAACATCAAAAGATAAAGCTGAGTCATCTTATCTAATGTTATCATTGGGACCACCAGGCTCCACCAGATCCTTAAAACATATAAAGAAAGCAAACTGACGGCCAAATGGAGGACAGATTCCCTTTTTTCTGTGTCAATGGACTAATAAATGTCTGTATTTATCAGGCTGGTGAGAAGCCGGTGGACGGTGAGGTGATGTCTGACGCCAACGGGAAAGAACCAAACCCAGACCACCAGACAGAGGGCCCCAAGTGGCAGAAACCATGGCTGTCACGCAAATCTCTGATGAAATGTTGTCTCGTCAAGTGGATTATCGCCAGCACCACTCAGCAGGGTCCAGGTACAGGGACATAAAGGGAAATCATAGTGTTTATAATGCTGAAAACAAGGGATTTTATGTGGCAGTGAGGAATGTGGAACGCAGGGCAGAGCAGAGCGGAACGAAGGCAACGTTGACTCTCCTGTACGACAGAATGCATGAATTTTAATGCATCTAACCCATCTACAGATCTACATTTTAAACTCTCTTTGGTCCTGTTCACTGTGCCCATAGCCACTTCATATTAGCATTTAATCAATCTGACCATGAATCTGGGACACCCTTTTATAGCACTGATTAAGTTTGATCTGCATGCTGTGTTTCTGCCTTTTATTCCAGCTCCACGGCCAAAAATCAATATAAATCATCAGTTAAAAAAAACAAAAAACCCACCAGTATCTATTTTCCTTTTGCAGAAGAAGAGACATGTTCTTAAGATGATGTAAACAGAGCCCAGCGTCTGAATATAACCCAGTGTGTCCCCGTTTTCTGGGTTTATCTAAATTATTGACATTGTCCTTCTGTGCAGGCAGACACGGGTTACTCTGCTTGAGTTTGACAGGCGGGAGCTTCTTTTCACCGTCATATCCTGTTCTCGTTACGTTCAATGTGCTAACGGCGTCTTTGGTTAGTCCTGTTATTTTCCACGCTCACAGTTTAATGAGCCGTAATGAAACACAGGCGTGATGATTCCTCTGTGCTCCCAGGGATGAACCTGCTGTTTTTACTCTTAATGTTCCTCTCATTCATCCACTGCTTGGTTGGATTCACTGCTGAGCTCAACAGTTCTGTCAGCCAGCTGACAGATGGTCATGGGCCTGCAGGAGGACACTGTTGAAACAGTGACATAAAAACACACACAAACAAAACATCTGATGATGCACTCTGACCTATTCAGGTGAGAAAACTGATTAGTTAGATTTTAATTTTAATTAGAATTAGTCAATTAAAATGCAGCCACAAATCTCACCACTAATTCAGCCTGAAAGACAAATCATCAAGGAAAATGGTCCCGATCTTTTATTTATGACATTTACTGTACTTACAGTACATCTCCATGGGACTCCATGAAATATTAGACTACTGAATCTCTAAAATAACATCTGTAATGTGTTGATAATAACTTAAAATGCCACTTTTAGAATCTTCAAGCATGAAATTTGTTGCTTAATAAGCTTTTAAATATTTCTTGAGGTTAGAGCAGATCTCTTGTTGTAAATGATTTCAAGGTCCTGGTTATTATAGGCTTGTATTGATCGCCACCTACTGGTCTGTAGGCATCATTGCACTAAAAATTTCTCCTGCAGCACTGACTGTATACAGCAGGTGGGGGTCTGCTCTCATGACATGTTCTTCATGAGGGAGAACTAACTATCTATCTATCTATCTATCTATCTATCTATCTATCTATCTATCTATCTATCTATCTATCTATCTCATAGTAACTATCTCTTTATTTCTTTATCTCTCTATATAAAGTATGTATATATATATACATATATATACAGTATATATCTATTCTCATTCGTGTTGTGATAGAGTATCAGGCACTGCTTCTACAGTATATTATATCAGACATTATTATATCATAATATTATATAAAGCACATTAGTAACATTTAAATAATTAAATAACTATTTGTAATGCCACAGCAGTGACTCCTAAGTGCAGTGATGGAGTGTGTGGTTCCATCCGGTGGTGGTGTTGACCAATGGTAATCCAAAGATCCGAGCCACATAGCTATGGAGAAAGTAACACAGACTCAAGTGGGGGTGACCATGGGTGATCCAAGCTATGACACGTCAATACAAAAGCATACAAGTGCTGGTGATCTTAAATCCTAGATCCCCTGATGCATAAAAGGTCCAGGAAACACAAGTGTTGGGGGTCAGTGGCGATTGAGTGAAGATTAAAACAGTTGAAATGCAGAAAGTGTTCTTCCTTCCTTGTGTTACAGACTGAAAGAATTCATTGATTAGACTTGAAATTTGGGTCTACAGTGCGTATGTGGCTACGGTGGTTAATTTTCTTCCTCAAAAAAAAATCAAAAAATCCAAATAAAACAGACATCTGCATCAAGACAAAGACAAAGAGACAACAAAGTTACTGGCGTTTAATTGTACAGCGATGAGTTGTCTTCGAGTGTTTGATTGATAGTCTCAAGCTCCGTGCTGTAATGTTGCTCTCACTTCAGTTATGAAAGCTCGATGATGAGGTTGATGAGTGCTCGGTCTGCATCTTTGTGGGCTTAAGCCACCTTACTGTTGTCTGTATTTAATAGAACTGGGAAAGATAAGCACTTAAGGTGCATTAAACAGTGTATTGCTGCATTATTGTGAGGTCGTACATCCTGTATATTCATGTAATGGTGGAGCATGTTTGCAATCTCCATCACCTTCGATCACCTGTGCTGGCTCATATATGAGCTGTATCTTGAAGTCTACCAAAAATGCACTGTTTTCATGTGTTACTCCAAGATTACTCAAAAAGTTGTGGAGTAAATGGACTGCATTTCTATTTTGCTTTTCTCCAAAGCGCTTCACAATGTTTGCCTCACATTCACACATTCACACACCGACCGCCGAGGTAACCATGCAATGCCCACTTGCTTGTTAGGAGCAGTTTGGGGTTAGAGTCTTGCTCAGGAACCTTTGACTTGGAGGAGTGGGGGATCGAACCGGCAACCATTCGATCGCTAATCGATCACCTTACCCCATAAGCCACGTCGGATTGGACTAAACTTAACAGAGCTGTGGGGCATGGTTCCAGGAAGACCCATTAAGTATTAGCATCAGTCAAGATCTAGGACTTTATTTTTTATTTTTTATCAACATTATTGTATAGAACGTAAAATATTTCTTCAAAAATAACTCCTAAAACTCAATTTTAAAAAAATAGACTTATACAGTGTCGCTAGAATATATCCCATGACTGTTACTGGGTAGCATTGCCTCTGCTTTGTGCTGTTAGTGCTGTATATGACATCATTTTTAACAGCCATTCCACAGGTTGTTAACTTCGCAGCTAGGATATTTTGGCCTGGTTTGGCTTTGGTGGAGGTATGTGCTCTAATCATTGCCCTGAATTAGAAAGTGCATTTCAACCATTGGTTCATTCGGACATTAAGTCCATTTGGACACCCACAAACCCTCCTGCCCACTGCACTCCAGGGCTGCTTTCTCTCCCCGTTCTAAGACCGGTATTTTATCTCTCAACAATTGATTGCCCTCCACCCCCTTTCAGTCCATTATGTTGTGCGGAGTCATCAGTTCTCAACTACATACGCATCTGCTTCTTTACTCTTGTCGTCTTCCAGACCAGCATCTTCATATAAAATCTCCCTGGTGCCTTGACAATGAGACCAGTGAAATTCATTAGCGTCTCTGGGCTGCTGTTTCTGTCAGATCATCACATGTGTGCTATTTTACAGAAACCTCCAACTTGATTTCTTACAAGTTCAGCCCCCTTTTTGACCCACAGGTATAATCCATCTTTAACTTACCTGCAATGTCATAGAAATCTGATTTTACAACTGACTGTCAAATTATTTCCTGCTCTGAGTGAGTCTCCGTATGAGTTACACAGGCCGGTAGACACAAGCAGCGCCACACAGGGCAGGGCCGACTCCTTCACTCTAAGTGCTGTTCATATTCCAGCCATCAGCGGATGTGGATCAATGCTTGGTTTACAGCTTTGCAACCTTGAAATGACCGAGCAAATAAAGACAGCTTAGACTGTCAGTCAGAGACTATTAGTAACGAAGAAAAAACCCCTTCAGTAAGCACCTCCGTGCACACACACACGGGGCAACACACACATATACATATAACTCAGGAGAGAAGGAGAAAGAGAATCAGAGCTGGCAGGGGTGGAGCCTTTCAGTTGATGGAGTTGTCAGAGACCCTAAAATGAACAGCCCAGCACCAGACCTGCATCGTTTGCCATTGATGATAGTTTTGCGTATTTTTTCATGTGTTCCTCTTCAGAACACCTGATGGATTTTGGACCTGAGCTCTTAGAGGAGGACACTCTGCTGGCGGCCCACTTGTTCTAATGGGCCGGGGAAGTCATTTAAGTCAGGGGTTGAAGAATGTAATGCGTGCACGACTGCTGACGCCTGTACAAACCTGATGTGAGATGGTCGCGGGTGATGTCTGTGGATGTCCGTTCAGTAGCGCATCAGAAACGTGTTTGTTTAAAAGTTCCTACAGAGGTGACATCTGATGTAAGGCAATCATGGGACTGGATGGCATGGAGATAATTGCCATCGCCGTAGTTATCGGTCTGTTTATTATTGTGTGCAAACAGTTTGGCATTTGGGAGCCCTTGTCATTGGAAGGTAAGACATGAAGAGTACATTTGAAGATTTGCAATGGCATATTTCTCTGTGACACGGTGAATTGGAGGACTTTTTTTCCTCCTTTGACACTTGTTAGAGAGGGGATTTGAAAAATAGAAGAGAAAAATCATGGAATGAATAGAGTGTGAAAAGTGACTGGCTGATTTCAAGCCAAATATCCTAACTGTCCTGTCTCTTCTCTCATTTCTTCATCACCCTTCCTTGACTTGTTCAAACCCTTTATGTTTTTATTCTGTACAGACGGTGAGTACCTCCGCTGGCATTGCTCTTTGAGTTATATATCTATGAGTTACCCCATAGATCTGTAATGAACTCTGTTTGATAGTACTGAACCCTTGGCTGCTCTACCCTTGACCAAAAACATTCCTCTTACCTAATCCCTCTAACCTAATCCCACAAACATCAAATTCTTCTGACTCACAATTTCTCCCACTCCAAACATTCCCCCCATATCTTCCCTTCTGTCTCATTTTCTTTTACGTCACATTTTGCTTTTTTGTTTTACCTCCGATCCATTTTCCTTTCTTGTGTTTCATTTCATTACTGTCCTTCTTTACCTCCTTTTTCACACCGTGTCCATGTTTTGCTGTTTAAAAAGATGGTGAGCAAATATTATTTATCACCATCCATCTTTTGGATTTTCCCATTTCCATCGTCTTCATTTATTTCATTTCTTCCTTCCTTACTTCCTTGCGGTTATTTCCTCCCTTATCCCCTCTTTCCCCCGTCTTTCTTTTCCTGTTTCCTCTGTTTTTCTCTGACAGACAGTAGTGACAGTGACCTTGAACTCTCCATGGTACGGCACCAGCCTGAAGGCCTTGAACAGCTCCAGGCCCAGACTCAGTTCACCAGGAAGGAGCTTCAGTCACTTTACAGAGGTTTCAAAAATGTACGACTACAATCGTGTTGGTGTTTGTCCAAATTTAAACTCTCGAATGGGTTTGATTTGAAATGATAAACAGCCTTTCACAATCTTTAAAAAGATCAGCAAACATTATCGCACCACATATTTGTTTTTTGTTTTTGTCACTGTATCATTGGCAGCGGTCGATCAGTCAGTCGCCACAAGACATTAACAAATCAATTTTGGAACTAAAAGTGGTTTCTTAATGTTTCATTTTCAAAATCCCTGAGCAACCATTCAAATTCAGCCACCTGATGAAATGCTGTCAACAGCCTGAACGTGACAGTGTCCATGACAAACATGTTTATTTTCGCCTTCGTCTGTTAATTGTTGGTTGGTTGGTTGGTCATGAGGTTATGGGGAAACATGAAATTTTCGTGCGGATCCTAATCCAGGAACAACTCCAGCATAAAAGATTAAAAAACATTGCTTCACATTGTGAAATGGATTTTCATTTTTGTCAATTTCTTCCAAACCACTAAATGAAACTTAATTACATTCAGTTTATGTATCCCATAAATAGATTGTCTGGATCGGCTGAAAATATAAATTTCCTAATAGTCAATTTCTTTGTCTTCTTCAATTTATGAGCGAAATCTTGTCTCGGCACGTTCAGCCTTGCCAGAAGTCTGCAGGCTATGAGTCGCCGTATAGGCCGGCTATTTGCTGTACAACAAGCAAAGCATTCACTCTCAAAGGTTGGACAGAGAAAAAGCGATAAATGAGCCACACATTCAACGTTTATCACAAGATTTTGTCCATCTATTTTTTAGATAAAGATTGCTTGTTGGAAAGATTAAGCAGAAAGTTACGACGCCATTTTTATGAAACTTTGAGGAAGGGTGCGGAAGTGCGGCAGAGGCCAGGAAACTTTGGTGTGACGGTTTCCTCAGAGGTAACAGCAAAAACCAAAACAAAAGAAAGCAGACAAGACAATTGCTGTTTCTCATGATGGTGATGGTATTATTATTATTGTTGTCTTCCTGTTTGTTTTGACCAATGTATTATTACAATAAGACAAATTTAACCAAGGCCAATTTGAACTGGGTGTCCTTCAACACCTTTAAACGCTTTTTTTGTGTTTTCTTGTGTTCAAACACATCAGGATGTAAAACATTGGATTCTTAGGACAAATACAGTTTTTTTATATACACAGTATACTGTATAGTGTACTCTCCTGGCCCCCTAATGATAAAATCCCTGCAGTACAGCCTGCAGGGATTTCACCACTAAGTGCAGCCAGAGATTGTACAACATCTACGCAGTTACTCTGTAAACAAGAAAGTGTGCTCAGTAGAGAAGGTGGATGGGGGCAAGGATATTTTACAGGAAGAATGTCACGTTTGGTCAAATCCCCATTCATCATCAGATGAAATTATAAACACAGTTGAGATAACCACATAGCATAAGGACAGAGTGAGTTACTGGTCTTACTGTAGTGTTGTTGACCAGAGCTTCATTGTCATAGTAACACTAAATTTAGAATAAGAAGATGTACTTATCACTGTGAAATGACCTGGGCCACTTTATAGAGACAATAGGCGGGGGCCCATCTCCAGAAATTACAAATAAATTTGTACATTCTTGGACACAGTTGGATACATCCTCTGATTTAATGTGACCCCTGCTGTGATGTTATCTATTTATATAAAGTTCAAAATATTCAAAAATGTTCTTTCAACAGGAATGTCCTAGTGGTCTTGTGGATGAAGAGACATTTAAGATCATTTACTCACAGTTCTTCCCTCAAGGAGGTATGTCACTGACAACAGGCACGTGTTAAAGTTTATTTATGAGATGAATTCCTTCATTTGCTCTTCCCATCTACCAGAATCTTGGCTTTGTACTTTTTTATGTAATGTCCCAAATCAAATGATTTGTTTAAACGGTGAGAATAAAGGTGGTTGGTGAAGTTTAACCAGAATTTGTATCATCATTTTAATACGCTCTAGCAGATCTTATGGGGTGGGGAAAAAGGTTTTACTTATAATTATAATTCTGTGCCTGAGGCCTGGCTGAAGATGACCCTGGCTGTCTATTCCTCCTTTTCAGATGCTACCACCTATGCACATTTCTTGTTCAATGCTTTTGACATGGACAGAAATGGCTCCATCCGGTTTGAGGTGAGAAAACAAGAGTACAAATCCACATCAGCAGTAAATTGTGTTGTCATCCGAGTCTTGTCAATGTTTCACAATGTGCTGGTTTGTGTATTTTCTGCAATAATTTACTTAGTGTGTGACTTTGAGTTATTTTCTAAGGACAATATAACCAATGATTCATGAGACGATTGCTTTTGCAGGACTTTGTTCTGGGCCTGTCCGTGCTGCTTAGAGGCTCCGTCACAGAGAAACTACGATGGGCGTTCAACCTGTATGATATTAACAAAGATGGCTACGTCACAAAAGAGGTACAGAAACAACTGGACTTGGTCCCTGTCTGTTTAAGAATGATCCAAACTGTTATTCTTACTCTGGACTGACAGTGCAGTGTGTCTCTGCAGGAAATGTTGGCTATAATGACATCTATTTATGACATGATGGGCAGGTATACTTTGCCCAGTGTACGAGATGATTCCGCCTTTGAGCACGTGGAAAAATTCTTTCAGGTATGTTTTTTTTTGAAATGATGAAACATGACAGTGTGGCCCTTTGTATCTTCATATCTCTGAAACATAACACACAATTCTTATCTCTACGAAAATTATTTTAGCCTGAAGATAATCAAAGACATATTTAACGGGTACAAATTAGACAAATTACTTCCAAGCATAACTATAGGCCTGCACAATATAGGCCTTGTATAATAGTTTTAAGTACTGTATTGATAATTACTTAAATAACTGGCTCATATTCCACTGACTACTCACTTACAATATACACTTACAATACACAATAAACTAATAAATACAGGTAAACTTTTGCACACACATCAGCTATAATCACCAGATTTACAATGGCAAATGAATAAAAACTGAGTGGTTATCCACATCTTTCCAAAACAAGGACCATAACATTAAAAAAGTAAAGACTAAATCCATCTTTAGTCTCATCTCGTTTATCATCTCTCAGACATGTTTCCTCACCATGGATTTCCAATTTAACTATGAAAAATCTGAATCTTTTCTTCAGAAGATGGATCGCAACAGAGATGGAGTGGTGACTATTGAGGAATTCATAGAAACCTGCCAGAAGGTAATTCAGAAGGAAATAGATTAACTAAACACTCAATGGTGTTTTCTGCGCAAAAATCTCTTGTTTTGTGATTATTATTTGAGTTCGTCTTATATCGACAGTGATTCTAATATTTTGGACGTTTCTGTTCTTAACAGGATGAAAACATAATGGCCTCTATGCAGCTTTTTGAGAACGTCATTTAGGCCAGTACGGGACAGTGGACAACGTATACTGCATAGCGTTTGAGCTTCTTCCAGCTTCATTTGTTTTATTTCAAATTTAAATTTGACAGACTGATTAATGTGGAGAACGGTGAAAAATTTCACCCAGTCACATGAAAACTATTTTGAGGAAAAATGTTTCTTTGCATGACAGTTTGTTTTCTTTTTGCAGGGAATATGAATAAACACATGGTTCATTTGCCAGCATGTATGTTTGCCTGACACTTGTGTGCATGGACTGCAGACCACATAAAGTACAAAGTAGGTTTGTACAATGGAATCGAAGCAGTTCAACTTTTGTGGGATGATGATTTGTACTGTACATTTAAAATATATATTATTTTATACATAGATTTTTTGTTAAGTTGACACTGACACTTTTATGATTTTGAGCCATTTCCAGTATTTATCTCATTACAGGCATGCTATCTATTAACACACACACTCATCAAATACTTTCTAAATAAATATTGATCAGTGATCATTTTAAAACAGTAATAGGGTCTCATTTTTATCAGAATGATTGAGGTGATGATCTGTGAAAAAATTTAACACTTATATACTCTAAACATTTTATATTCGGGCCTCGGATTGTCAGTTGACAAAGTTGGAGTTGAACAAGAGCGAGCAGGGGAATTGTTGAGGAAATGATGGACTAAAAAATGAGATATTTCAGAGATGTCAAAAATAAAGCTGTCAAGTTTAGACTTGAATCGTTATAATTTCATATTATATTCTAGACCGCCCAGATTCTTCAGCAGGTTTCATCATGTCAAATCAGCTCTAACATTGTGCAGATTGTTTCAAACTGCCCGGTCCCCCTCGGGAGGTTCCAGTAAAGCCATGACACAAAGCATAAATTCACAGTGCTCTGATTGCAGGGAATGTTTTCCAGATTTACAGGATTTGGGCCACTGCCTCATCATCTCTAACAATCATCTCTCTTGTTCCGCCTCTCGTGGACGTTCTAGCACGTTTGTATCACAATAGCCTTTACAGTAGTCTGGCTAAATTCATTTTTTTGAAATCTCTTTTGATGTCTGCAGTTCAAGCATTCCGGTAACCTCTTTATATTTTCTATTTATAGTAAATCTAATCTATCCTTATCTTATCTAAGTGTTGCTCTCCACATTGAGGCATGTACTGATAAAGCTTCTCAAAGATATATATATATATATACGTATATATATAGGATCGTGAAGCAGCTTCAGACCACAACAAATGTACAGATATAGCACCATCAATGTGTTTTGATCAAAGCAAAACTTCAAGCGATTGGTCAACATAGTCATTACAGACACAGAAAATGAACATAAACAGTGGATGTGAAAAGTATCCATCAGCAAAAATCATTCAGCTATACTGTATTATTGATCTGTGACCAATAGCAAAGCTGGAATTTGCTTTGGGGAGGAGCCGTGCTGACCTGTTAACTGGATGCTGTTATGGTAATGATAAAGGATCCAAACTGCAATTCTGTACTGTAAGAGATGAAAAGGACTGCAGCTCCCACACAGCCCCACCACGATCCTCACTGTGTGACTGGTCTGAAAGGTAACAAGGAAAATCCCTCATTTAATATCAATGAATATATTTGTATCTATCATGTTTATGTTACGAAGTTTAAGAGATTTTTTTTTCTTTTTTTTTTATCATTTCATTTCTTTTTTTTTACTGATTCAATGCAGTCACATACTGGTATCGCTCCAAATTAAGAGGCCATAAGAAATCTGTACGTAACTGTGCACTTCTTGTGTTTTCCTGACTGTAAAAAGGAAACATTGAAAATATAACAGAGTTCAACAAAGTCCAGATGCAATATAAAAGGCATGGGCATGCATAACACACATAATGCCCACCTAATCCTAGTGTTGACAGTGCATGTGGACAGTTCTAGATGGGTGTTGTGTTCAGTAGTGAGCATGTGACTACTGATGTGCAGTGTGCAAAATCAAAAGATTTCATGCCAATTTTATAGGCAGTGCTTAAAAACAAAATAATTAAAAATAAAATGAAATGCCATGTTATTATGATTGACTGTTTATTTAATAAGCATGAAACCGTGACCTGCTACTTATTTGACTAACATCTTTAGGTTTGCTTTTGCAGAATCCCACCCCTAACAATGAAGAAGCTTCTCACCCTGTGGGCCTGCCTGTTGCTCATGGCAACACTGTGTCCTGGAGCACAGTATGCGTACAGTAAGCGTGGAGGACTTTTCAAGGGACGAGGAAAAAGCGACGAGCCTGGTAAAAAAGATTCTCCCCCTCAAAGCCGTGGTTTCTCCAAGCAGGGCCTGAAGTGGGCAGGAGCTGCAGCTGCCGGTGTCCTGGGAGGCACCGGCACGGGATATGGAATGGGCCTCTTCGGCAGGCCAAAGCACGGCTCTCCTAGTCGTTATGGCCATAAGGCAGCATCCTCTGAGAAAGACCCACCGCCTTATTACCACGAAGGCCAAAGGCTGCACAACCAGTCTCAGCGACGACCTTTAAGTGCAGCTGTCACTCTTCACAGGAGTAACATCTTCCACACACTTGGATATTTGATGCCTTTCCTCATAATAGTTTGGATAAGGGGCATTTTACTGTGAGCCAAATGCAGGTTTTCATTCAGTTGTGTTTATGAAAAGGCTAATGTATTGATTTTCTGCAAAACTAAATAAAAGCTCTCTCAAATAAATTTGTCACGTGGTACTTTGATTTTTTTCAAATTCTGATATACCTGCCCAAGTAACAGCCTCATCTGAAACAATGGCTGAGACGCTGAAGTGGTTCGGAAGTTCACAGCATTCAGTGATTCTGAGCCACAGCTGACGTTCATTGACGGAGATTTTATTTAACAACTGAACATCCGTGACATTTACAGTTACGACAGCCATGTTATTTTATACATGAGTAAGCTAAATAGAATCGTTCACAGATGGACAACAAATACAAATGCAATGTACATAGCCATATATTCTACGTATATTCCCAATACGAGCTCAATGATATAGTCAGAATATCGATTCTTAAAGGGGAAATAAGTGCACTTCACAGATATTCTACTGTTTGAATCAGAATTAGTACCAAAATGTAATTTAACATCGCGTGAACACATTTTGCCAGTCAACACAGGCAGCGAACAGATGATTCGTGTCTATGCCAGTGTAATGTCACACTTAATTCTTCTTTGCCATGTGAAAACTCACCGTTTACTCAATGTGAGTTTAATACAATATATCAAAGCTATAATTTAGTTAATTTACACCAGATAAGGTTAGCACTACCCTAACACCTTACATATAGCAGTGGTTGCATACTCAGCTTTATGGAACATTGGTAGAATTAAATTGAAGGGCACAATACGTCAACAACAACAACAACAGTGAGGGCGTAAAGATATAATGGCTGTTGTGGATAAGGTATATGCATTGAATACATAAGTCAGGAAGTTTAAAATGAAACCAAGTTCAGACATGGTAATAAATGTTCTCACTGAGACCGGACTCTGACAGTAACAATAAACGAGTGGAATAACAGCGGTAGAAGTATATAAATCATGCACAAGCCGTTATGATCCTCTAGTACATAGAGCATGCCACTACCTTTTTTCAAATTCAAAGCAGAAAGCAGAGATGCTATTAAATTCAATTATGTGTCGTGACAGAGATAATGTGACTTCTCATCTGGCTGCGTGCAAGTCCTTCCTTATTATTGACAATGGGATTGGGAAAATTTAGTATGACTCAACTCTTATGAATTTTAGTGATCTGAATTCAATTGAACAGTTGTGGGAAATGGAAATGTACAAAGCTGTTGTGCAAGCTTTTACAGATCTGTTTTTAAATTGCTGCTCAGACACGATAGAAAGCACCAGGCGCTCTCGTCAACAAACACATCTTTTGTATGCATTAGCTGCAGGCTAGATTAGAGCCAAACACCGCACTAATGGCAACATCTTTTGTGCATCAATAGTTACGTTGTGTTCCTGTGAAGGGGAGTGTGGGAAATTAATAAAATAATTCTTTTAGAGCTGGAAATTTAGGTTTGAATCTAAGATTTACGACTTTTATCTAACATTTCCCTTTCTGACTCAATGGTCAGTAAAAAAAATATATGGTGAAATAGAATGGCTAGTTTATGTGCCTTTACATAATGTACTGAATACTTTTCAAATTTCATAATAGGACCTTCACTTGATTTTTGGTATAATATGCAATGAAAATAAAAAGAGAGTTAATGAAAAGTCTTCAGCCATTGTGTCACCAATACGCAGATAAATGACGACTGAAGGAAAACTGTTTCTGTACATATAAAAATCTGTTAATGTTTATCTTGTTTATATTGTTTTACACAGATAAAGGTGTCCTCTGTTATTATATACCTACTATGCATCTACTTTCCAGGCATCCAGTGCATTATGAATGTTAGTGCAATCTAAAAGAGGTATAAAACAAAACATTCACAACATGTAGAATCCGGGCATAGAAACAAAACTAGCATAGAAACCAATTTACCACAGGGGTTAGAGGAAGGTAGAATGTTCTCACTGCAGCAGGAGTGTGCTGCTCAGTAGCACGAAGAGTGACGTGAACAGCTGCATCAGCCCAGCGCTCAGAGGGCTGCTATGACCTGTGACTTGCTTCTCAGCTGTTTGTTTCTGAAGGAACTTCTCAGAGTAATTCATGTAGCTCTCAACACACTGGCGAGCCTTCACTTGCTCAATTAGGGCTGGATATCCGATCTCCTCAATGCTGACGGTGTCATCATCCGCTTGATCCGGTCCACCCTGGCTCTTCGGAGTTGGAGTGGGTCTTGTCTGAGAGCTTCTGCCCTGATCTTTGGTAAGGTCAGTTGTTTTCATACAGTTATCCATGAAGTTGTCATAAGTCTGTGCACGTGGTGGAGGCTTGTAAACATAATCACGCTTGTCGTCTTTTTCATCAGTGGTTTGGGACCCATAACGGCGGTACATATAGTTGTTGTAATGATGCTCTTCTTCAGGGCTGCGGAAGCTGAAGTGTGGTCGAGGGAAGTGCCCCAGTCCATATCCTACTGCCATACCTGCCATAGCCCCAACACCTGCAGCCATGAGAGCTTTTTTGGCAAATCCTCTAGAATTGGGAGAGGGTTGGTATCCCATATTCTGTACAGTACGGGCGAAAGGAGACCCTCCCATCCCGTGCCCGCCATAGCCTCCTCCACCATAGCGAGGACTTAGGATGGCATTGTTTGGGTTCCAATTGGGGGAGCCCCCCATCCTTCCACCAGGGTAGCCCCCAGGATTTGCACCAGGCACACCCCAGCCCTGGCCCGAATTTCCCCCTCTGACAGGGTAACCACCTGCTGGATACTGGTTGGGGTAACCACCTGCACCTGGGTACTGGTTGGGGTATCCTCCCTGGTTGGTACCACCTCTACCTGGATACTGGTTAGGGTAACCACCTGCAGCTGGGTTCTGGTTGGGGTAACCACCTGCAGCTGGGTATTGGTTGGGGTATCCTCCCTGGTTGGTACCACCTCTACCTGGATACTGGTTAGGGTAACCACCTGCAGCTGGGTATTGGTTGGGGTATCCTCCCTGGTTGGTACCACCTCTACCTGGATTCTGGTTAGGGTAACCACCTGCAGCTGGGTACTGGTTGGGGTAACCACCTGCAGCTGGGTACTGGTTGGGGTATCCTCCCTGGTTGGTACCACCTCTACCTGGATTCTGGTTAGGGTAACCACCTGCAGCTGGGTACTGGTTGGGGTATCCTCCCTGGTTGGTACCACCTCTGCCTGGATTTTGGTTAGGGTAGCTTCCACCAGCTCCAGGGTAACTTCCGGCCCCCCCCGCTGGGTTTTGGTTGGGGTATCCTCCTTGATTTGTGCCTCCTCTTCCTGGATGAGGGTAACTTCCACCAGCGGGATATGGATTGGGGTTTCTATTGGGGGTCTGTGGCTGTCTGGGGTAGCTTCCCCCATGGCTGCTGGTCGCTTTGGATTGTGTCTTAGATGATGATGTTGATGATGATGATGATGATGAAGACCCGCTTTTGTTCCTGCCAAAACTGCTGCTGCTGCTGCTGCTGCTACCTTTCCTACCAAATGCTGATCCAGTGCTCAGAAGAGACGATATAAGAAGAGACATCAGAGCCACCTCTAACCACCTTCCCGCCATGGCTCCTAAGAGAATTCAAATTGAGCAGAACATGGTATTATCATACAGGAAATCAAATTGAATAACGTCTTTTTACACAACCTTCTACCCTCCAAAACTGTGTGACTCAGCTGATAAACAGAACCAAGAGGAGGGAGCACATTAGACCAGACTTAGCTGCTCTGTAGTATTTAGGACTGACTTTACGGTCCTTCACCTTACATGCAACGCCCTTAGTGGGTTGGGACCCGGCTACGTTACTAAATCCCTTATTAATTATCTGCCTTCAAGAACATCGAGATCCTCCAATGCTGTTTTATTGGAGGTCTCCAACAACGGCAGGAAGAAAATTGGGGTGCAGCTTTTATTAATCACACCCCGAACAAACACACTACCCATAGCTATCAAGAAAGACAGCTCACTAAACACTTTAAAAAAAAACATATTTCTTTACCTTAGCATATCCATAGCTCTTATCTGCGCCCTACTGCACCTCTTAAGCTTATGCACTTATGCTGTCTTTTATCCTGTATTCTGTCATTTAACCTCATTTATTTTATTTTACTTTATTATATTTTATTTTACTTTATCTTATTTCACCTTAAATTCTAATATCATTTTTTACAGTCTTTTATGTTTTATTCAATTCTATGTGTGTTGCACTTTCTGAAAGAAAGATGCTGTACAATTAGTTACAAAATACTAGTTCTTCCCTTTTTTTCCCCAGATCTAAACATGCGCAACCATGTAGATCTACATTCTACTTTCTTTGCATTATTATTATTTTGCATTATTTATTCGTTTTATTATGCTGTTTCAAAGACATTCAAGACACGCACGTTGTCGAATTCCATTTTCAATTCGACGGTCCTACAGCGGAAAAAACATCAAAAATTGAAACGTGAAAGCCTGAACCGGTCTCAAATGCCGTGTTATTTAATATAAATAAAGTGGCCAAAACACTGCAGCCATTACTGTCGTCAATCTAACCTGGTGAAACCGTTATAATCGTGTTATGACTAACAAGTGCAGGGCTTTTTCAATTGTCCGGCCTCCTTACAAAATGAAATCTATGTAGCTATTATAACTATCATACATCATATATCGTTTATGACTACCACAGAAAATGATTATCATCATTGCGCATACTATACTTAATTCTTACCGTGAATGAATGATGTAACGATGTCCTTCGGTTCTGTTTTTGATGCGTTGTGCGTTGTGGTCCGTTCTGCACCGTTTCGCCTATGAAGTCTGTGGGTGCGTCTAGATGGGGTGCGTTCGTTTTAATACACGGTGAAACGTTCACGGCTCCTAAGATACTGACCACCATAAAAACAATCACAAGCCAGCTATACTTTCAGTATATAGTATACAGTACAGTACAGTATATAGCTATAGTATATAGCTTATGTCTTCTTCTCCAAATCTTACATGATACATTTTTTTATGGTTTATTACAATTTATAATAAGGAATCGGCAACCAACTGTGGATTAAATAGCAAAATAATATTAATTTATGATGATAAATTAAGGTGATGCGATCAATTGAAAAATATATACTGTGTGTATAGTTGTGTGTTCTAGCCCCTCTGAATCTAAAGCATAAAATGAGCACAAATGCAGCAATACATTTTGAAGCACAAATATGATTACAAACATGAATATGCTAAATTTAGCATACTGAAAGGTTCTTATTCGTACCAACAAGATGTCTTAACTATCATCCATGGTAACACATATGCTAGTGAAGCAACGTTTTACTTGGCAGCCATTTGACATGTTACCTAGCCTGTCACCTAACATGAGAACACTCTTGGCATGCTAATATTTGGCGTACTGGTGGCGTGGTGGTTGGCACTGTTTCCTCACAGCAAGAAGGTCGTGGTTTCAAATACCGGGGTCGACCGCCACACCTTTCTGCATGGAGTTTGCATGTTCTCTCTCCCATCCACAACAACACGTACATTAGGTTAATCACTCCTGCTATTGCCCTTTACCAAGGCAAGGTGAAAGATCTAGAGTTGGTCCCCGGGTGCTGTTGTGTGTGTGTCTGTGTGTGTTTGCATGTGGGCTGCCCACTGCTCCTCACTACGGATGGGTAAATTCATTTCTATAAAGTATCATTCAGTATTTTGCCACATTTCCACACATTTTGTTTTAATTTCTTTAGTGGTATATTAATTTTGGATTGAAGTTTTTGCTTTTCCCTCTAACGTGCCTGTTTTTTGACTTGTGCTTGAAGGCCTAGTGCGTCCAAGCCTACCCCTCCCAATGATCCAGCGACCGTCCGTTCCGCCCCGTAAAATAAACCAAGCGCACACACAGAGCGCTGTCATATTCCCGTCTGCCCGTGACGTAGCTCGATTGTAAACCTTTGAAAGACCCGTATGTATGCGCACCCGTTTGTTGCTCAGCAAACATCGGAAACATGTCGGGACGCAGAGAACCCAGCGGAGGAACACCTGAAACATAAACAGCAGTGCCTCGGACGGGACGGAGAACCTCGTTACGGAAGTTTAGAACCACCGCTGGGACTGTTTTGCTAGTTTAGGGTCAGGGCCACCCGAATGAACGGATAAGGACGCAGCCGAGGTCTGATTAGGAGAAGTAGCCTAGCAAGCAGGCGGCCGGGTCGGGTAGGGGGACGCACAGAGAGCAGGCTCAGAAGCGACGGGTTGCTGCTTGCTGGGGGATGTTATCCGTACTGTCTTATGGCAGACTGGTAGCCAGGGCTGTCCTGGGTGGACTCTCTCAGACAGACGGTCGGGACTACAGCCTCATCACCGCCAGTTATGGCTTCGGCAAAGACTTTCGCAAGGGGATCCTGAAGAAGGGGATGTGCTACGGAGATGATGCCTGCTTCATAGCGCGACACAAGGCGGCTGATGTCTTAGGTAAGATGTCAGTTGTGTCGTGAGGCGGTGGTTTGTGTTTTCTGATGAGTGTGTTCAGCCCGTGTTTGGATGACCTTCGGTGAGCTAGCCTACACGTGTACCGACCCCTCGGATGAAAACACAAGCGCCCCCACCCCCCTCGCCCCTGAAACGGAGCTATAGTCTTCTACATGTTCTGGTACGTTTCGGCATCACCAGACGAACCAAATTCTGTACAGGGCATCTGTCTTCACATAAACCCCTCGCGGTGCCATTTTATTGGAAAACTTCAAAATATTCACTCTCCGTGAGGTGAAATGCCGAATGACCTTTCACCTAGAAGGCAGCCAGCTGAAGAAACCACCGCTGTAACGCAACATAAAGACGCTGAATGAAGACCTCAGATATTTTTTATTTAACGTGACCAGCGCTGATAATTCCGCCCTCACTTTGTCCTAGACTGAACCTTACAATGTCTTATAAAGGTCAGAATGGTTGAGCATGGAGGCAGCCATATTGCTAACAGCATTAGCAGCCTCGTGGCTATCTGAGGGAGATTGCTTTGTCCTTAGCAGCCGGCTGACAGCGGGGTAAACAAGGCCTATCACACGTGGAAACACGTCGACTAGTCGTTTTATTAACGTCGTATTTGATGGAGCCGCAAATTATGCGCTGTCTGTAATGTCTGGGCTGATGATGTGAAGGAAAAATAACCAAAACTCCCCTCACGTGTCACACACTTGGGTTACACATGGCATGCAAACATGGCTGCAGTCGTAAACTTCAGCTGTTGCTAAAACAGTTTGTCGGTTAATCGATGAAAGTGTCGGTTAAAGTGATGATTTGTTGAAAAATTCTGTAAATTGGAATTCAGTCATGATTTTCAAACCAGGGGGAACTACTGACAGGTCCAGCCTTAAGTTTTATAGATAAATATTTTTTTTAAATTGTAGTTCAATGTTAGAAGCTTTCAAAATTGCCATATTTTAAAATGATGCACTCTGAGAAAATCCTAATGAAAGGCTGCATATCTACACTGCATTTAGGGGTTGAGTGTGGGCTAAGAAATATGGATGGATTGAAAAAGTTAGGGCTACCAGAAGGGATTTTATGTTGTTTGTTAACATGTTTTCTAGAAATTATTAATTTTAATGCCTGTTCTACGTGGCATACAATTTATTGAGTTACTAATGTGAAAGGGTCCATTAAGTGTGTCCAAAGTCCGTTAAATAACCCTGAAGTGTATTCCTTAAAGTCCAAGCAGTTACAATTTAATTTACCAGGGTTAAATGGGTTAAAAATACAATATAAGAATATTGCAGACAACCAGAGTTTTTAGTGTATAAGAAATTGATAAAAGAATAATGAATTACAAATGTTGAGCATAAAGTGGTCAGCTTTGTGACTCCGTCTGAGATTCCCACAGTGGACTTTCACTTTCATTTTGTTTTTGAGACAACCTCTGCCCATGACAGAAGGAGCCGATAGGACTGTGTTACGGAAGGAAAATTGGCCCATTTGACTGTTGACATTATTTGCAATAACGTTGTAACCAGATCCTTCTACGTCAAACGCTGCACTGATCCCATGACCAGTCAAGTAATTGGAAGCCATCCAGGTGGATTTCGCTGTGTCAGCTGCCATATATTTTTATTAAATGCTATTTGTCTTTTTTATTGATTAATTTGATTTCCACACAGCTGTCCAACTATTCTGTTATGTGAATGGACGTGAAAGACATCTGTGTGGTTTAGGTTTACCTGATACTGTAAAAAGGCTTCATTTGTTAGCAAATACAGAATTTGAACATAGAAAAAAGTACAAATGAGTGAATTTCATCATGACAGAGGCCAACATAACAAAAAATATTTATGTGGCACAATCCTGTTGGCTGGCTGAAGTTGCGAATGACATAACCAGAAAAAATACAAATGATATGATATATGGTTGTCATTGCTCAGTACCAACACTAATTAAATGATTGTCTTATTCCCCGTTTTCCTCACAGGTGTTGCTGATGGTGTCGGGGGCTGGCGTGACTATGGCGTTGACCCGTCTCAGTTCTCTGCTACCCTCATGAGGACATGTGAACGACTGGTGAAGGAAGGACGCTTCACTCCCAGTAATCCTGTGGGTATCCTCACCTCTGGATACTACGAGCTCCTACAGAACAAAGTTCCCCTGCTGGGTGAGAACTCACACAAACACAGTACATGAAGCTACACACAAAGTCGCGGGTGAAGTGAATCTCTGCGCTCCTCTGTACGAGAGGGGCGCTCTGTGAAATTAATAACATATCTGCAGTATGAGTCAGTCTATGAGCTGTGTATTTGCTTAGAGAGATGCAATCCGTAAATGCTTATATCATGCAAGCAATCAGACATTTTAAATGCAGTTACATTATTTCATCTGTGTGAATGGCATGGAAAGGTGTACTGATGATAAATGTGATCACCTCTCCTGTATGATATTTAAAGTAAATTTGTTTCAATCTGTGGTTATTTTGTACGGTTTAATCAATGTTGGGGAGCTGCTTATCCTTGAATTCAGCCGTCATGTCAAATAGACGTACATCCGCTTGAGTGATGTAATATGAGGTAACCGACTCCGCACTAGCTTGATCACGATGTATTCTGTTACAAAGCTGAGTTAAAGGTGAGACTAGATGACGTCGACAGGCTAAATAATTTTCCCTTAACGCGTACATAACATTTTTTCTCTCGCCAAAGCTCCAAAAGGTCACTGAAATCCATCTGTAACTGACACTGACAGAGGTCTGGAAAGATTTTACTTGTGTTGATATGGCAAACGTGCTACTTGTGAAGGTCACATTTCTGTTCAGGCTTGGTATTCTTGACCTACAGCCACTGCAGACACTAAATTAACCCCACCCACACAGCGTTACACTGTTTATTAAATCACCTACTTGTATTTTATATATAGTATATATATATATATATAAATAGGGAATCTGTGACAGGTTGTGTCCTCGTCTATTTAATGTTACTGGAGCTGCGGGGTGCAGAAATGTCAAACACCAGGACAAACAAATGACATTTTAGACAAGTCGGATATTACATGATGATATCCGTTCCACCAACTATGCAAGCATCAAATAGACATTTACACCCAAGGGTGTGTGTCTTGTGGTTTAGCAACATTCTGTCTTAGTAATGAGATGCACGGAAACTAAGCTTGTTGTTTCTCCCTGTCTTAACTGTGTCTCTAGGGAGCAGCACAGCTTGTATTGTGGTCCTGGACCGGCGGAGTCATCAGTTACACACCTGTAATCTTGGTGATTCAGGCTTCCTGGTGGTGCGGGGAGGAGAGGTCGTACATCGCTCAGATGAGCAGCAGCACTACTTCAACACCCCCTTCCAGCTGTCCATAGCCCCTCCAGGGGCTGAAGGAGTGGTGCTTAGTGACAGGTTAGTATCTACAAACTGACAGTGAAATTTGATGGATTATAGGTGTGTTGGTTGTTGAACAAAACTGTTTACAGAGTACTTCACAGCTTGGAGAATGTGGCTTTTTGAGCAAATGGCATCTCTGCATTCTAGGTCTTGGACTCTGCCTTTGTTGTTTGTATTGATGCAATGTTAGAGTCAATAGGTGCATTGCTCCGTCATTACGGCACTGTTTTGGGTCGAGACCATCACACCTCAGGCCTGCTATGACGCAGCACCAGAAATCTGGGGTCTTGGCTCATTCCAGCTGGGGTTTGGTTGTCTTAGAGTACACTGAAAAAGGATGCAGGCCAGGCCCTCTATGATTCAGACCCTTAATGGAAAAAGGCCATCAGTGTTACAGCCTTGAAAGCCGGGAAGTGAAAGAATAAAAATCAAAGTGCATAAAGTGTTTTGTGAGTAACTGCTGCAGGACATTTTCTAAAAGGACATGTTTGTTGAAAAAACAAACCCCGTTTTGGCCAGGGTTGCATTCTGTGCAGGTATACACAGGCTACATGGCCAAGCTAGTCATCACTTCTGACTCAGTTAATCAGTAATGTGTCACGTTGTTTGTGTGATAATAGGATCCAGTGATATTTGGTAAATCCAGTCAAACAAATCTGCATGGTTTCTGTAGTGGAGCTTCATGTGCATCAGGTAATGCGATTCCATGTCTCGTGTAGACTTTTACAACCCCGTAACTCGTCATCACATGAGTGTACAGTTTTGTTTTGCTGAACTAGCAATACAAGCACAAGCCAAAAGGACCAGCAGAGTACAGTTTTTTTGTCAGGGACAGATTTTCGTGTTCATGTTTTTTGTTTTTTTTATTCTTACGTTTCATTTGTAGAGAATGTACATTCCTAGTGAGCAAGCAAATAATGGATGGCAGCAAAATGTAGCTTGTTGCTAAAATTTTTGTTTTCTAATATACCTCAAGCAAACAACCTGTAAGCATGTGTACAGGTTTGTCAAGTATTTTGTTCCAACAAGAGCAAGCTGTTTGAGAAGGGATAAATTGTTTGCTGCAGTTCATCTGATCCATTTGGGCTGGGTTAAGTGTTGAGGTCTACAGTAGTTTTTGAATTCTGTTTTCCGTCGGTTCAATCTTTTACAACAGTCTTTTTGATATCAGAAGAAGAAGTGGACATTCTTCTTAAGGCACAGTTATGGCTCAGAGGACTGTCAAATAAAAATAATCTGCCAGACCAAGCAAGAGCAGTAGGTTGAGGAAATGATCTTGACCTTTGTGTGTGGAGCCGGCGGGGAACCCTCACAGCCGAGGCAAACAGGGCAAGCAGTGTCCACCCTCGTGATTGACCTTGTGACTGACTTATAACCTGCTTCATTCCATATCGGGAGTGCTTTGATAGTGGCTTGTCACTGCGTGCTCCTGTTTCACTTGCGACAGATCCCACATTGCCCCTCTTGTTTCCTTTAGTCCTGAAGCAGCTGACAGCTCTTCCTTTGACGTCCAACTGGGTGACATCATCCTGACTGCCACAGACGGCCTCTTTGACAACATGCCAGACTACATGATTCTGCAGGAGCTCAAAAAACTCAAGGTGTCACAGCGATTCATGTTTTCAAACACATTTGGCTGTATATTATGTAAATGTACATCTCCACGTAGTAATACTTTGTATTTTTGGCTACTTTCAGACCACCAATTATGATAGTATCCTGCAGACTGCACAGAGTATTGCAAAGCAAGCTCATGACCTTGCCTACGACCCAAACTACATGTCCCCTTTTGCACAGTTTGCCTGTGACAATGGTCTGAATGTAAGAGGTACGTAAGTTTTACTCTATCTGTCACACTATTTTGTATTCGTACAATACCGGGTTTAATGGATTTTTAATTTTTAATACCATTCTATAATACATTAACTTAGGAGACAGAAGCTGGAGATAATGAACACAAAAACAGCCCAGTTAAATACTGGGCCCCAGACCTGCAGAGTAGAAACTATCTAATCCAGCTTCACGTGAAATTGTAATTAGTGGTGTCGGGTTTCCTCACATTTGTGTTTTTTTCTGCAGGAGGTAAACCAGATGATATCACAGTGCTGCTGTCCATCGTGGCTGAATACACAGACTGAACGTGTGTGTGCTGTTTTCGGACTGATCCTTCCCTCTTGCCCGAGTCTTCCACCTCCAGCCCACCAAAATGCACTTTGTCCTGTGGGCTGACAGGGGAGGCCCACCAACATGATGCACACTCCTGGCTGCAGGACTGAAATCCACCCATGCACATTGCTTTCTTCCTCTGTTTTGTTTTGGTGCTTGAATGGTTGAGGGGAAGCAGGCAGCAAGGGCATTTTCATATTGAGCATGAAGTAGAGGGAGCTAGTACAGTAAGAGAGATGCCTTTCAGCCTCTAGTGTCTCATTGCATGGTGTGGACACCTCATGGGTTCAGGAAAGTTCGGTTAGACTGACCAGACTGGGGTTGAGGGCTTCGATATCCTGCAGCCCTCGTTTGGAAAAGGTGATACTGTAAGAGGAGCAAGCCATGGTTTTGGATTCTTTACAGAGTAGTGATAGAGTTGCCTATTGAACCTCGATGTCTGTCTCTTGTTGTTCCAGTAGTTGATCTGTTTTGTGTATGTCTGAATAGAGGCTTTATGGAATCTTAAGGGATGGATATATTTGAAGAATGAATTGTTAAGTATCTAGGCCTGAGAACACGTGTGATCAAAGAGCCAGTGTGTCAACTCAAAGACGTTTCCCCAGGTTAAAAGAATCCTCTGTGCTACTCATAGCCTACACGTGAAGTAATCAGGTTATGTCGGTTGGCTGAGGCACGTGTCTCATAAATTGTAAATATTTCTTGTGTGTTTGTAAGGATACGTACTGGCCTTTTCGTGTTGCCTTTGCTTTGGTTGTGAAAGCAAAGACTTGCTATTGTGACAGATGTACACATGCGTTGGTCGATATATTTTGTTGTATAGAATTTAATCTTGACACGAGCTTTATCAATCCCACACTTCCAGTTGCTGAAAAGAACAAGAAGATATTTGGGGAGTTTGATAGCCGCAGCTGTTGTGTGATAGGGTCCTTCACAGAAGGATGAAGGGTGTTAAAATTGTCTGTTTGTGAGCCTGTGGAGTACATGAAACTGTTATTTGAATGTGTGTTGTATTTAATGTCGATGTTTATCTCACAAAGCTAAAGCTAGCATCTGGGAATGCTTACAGTTGCAATGATAGGTCAGGCATAAATTCAAAGAAAAATATGTATTTTTTTAAACGTATTTAGTTTTAAGAGTTTAGAGTGTCTCCTGACATGGATTGTTTTTGCTGAATGACAAAAAACAGATTCCGAAATGTTAACAAGAATCGGATGTCAGAGTAAAAGAGTGTGTGTCTGCGTGTGTCCCGTTTGTTTTCATCTCTGTTCTTATTCCCCTTTACATTTGTTTGCTGCTTCTCTTTTGTAATGCAAATGTGTGTATGTGACTTTACAGGATTTATATGAACATGATCACCGTGGTTGTAATGAGTGCAAGTTAATGTGTGAGCTGGATTTCAACAATTGTATTCACTGTATGTTAACGTGACCCTAATACAGTCCTGGTCATGATAAACTGTCCCACTGTTTAAGAACACCCCCTAATGGTATGAACAGTCTTTACAGTTTACAGCATGTGCACCATGTTTCACTTTGTTGTGCATATGAACACCATACAGCAATACTGCAAAGTCCCTCAGAATCCCGTGGAGTAGTCACAAGTGACTGTTAAGTCATTTGAATGTAAAATTGCTTGCGTAGAACCAAGGTTCCATCATTCTTGCGTAAATGTGACTGGTTTTCATGTAGTTTCTTACAGATAACCAAAGACAGAAAGCCATATGATAAGGGCACTACTGTGCTGCTATAAAGATAACGTTGTGTTGTTGGAGACCAATATTGTCACTGTGTCATGCATTGAAAAATCATTTGAAATCCTCCATTGTCCCATGGCTGCACTATGAAATCCACAAACACTTCATGTGTGCTGGAGCAGTGCAGTGATGGCAAAAGTTTGTGTTTCTCATACACGTAACAGTTGAATGGTTTGATCTGTCCCCCCCTCTGCTCTGTCCTTTTTTGTAGATTTCTGTCTACAGTTACTTTCTTCAAAGGTAGTGTTGGACCCATTAAACCCATATGCTGGAGTGTTGAGATAAGTTATGGTGCTCTCTATAACAGTATGAAGGTGAGCACAGTTTCAGCCTTAATAGCGAGACCTGTACTCCAGCGGCCTTTCCTGGCATTGCTAGCTTGTCTTGTCTTGGTTGTGCATCCCAGTGTTTAATCTCAATGTCTGCCCCTGTTGTCTTTTCTCCTGTAAAGCAGTTTTTAAAGGTGCTTCTGCAGTCAGTATGGTATGATTGTCCTCTTTCCAGCAAGCGATGTTTGTGCGTATGAAAGATACATCTATGTCTACAATGTAACAATGCAGGTCTAATTTATGTAAATATGTTTTAAAATATGTACAATATTTAAATAAAGAATCTAGTATTTATACTAAACTTGCCACGAATGATAAATGTTGCAACAGTTGTCCAAGTTTACCTCATGTAGTTTGTATAAAATGTATATAAAACAGAACTATTCTTGCAAAATAGCCGAAGGAATACATGAAGTACAAGGCGACAACTTGTTTAAAAGATTATGGAACTTCAATCTGACTATTTGATGATTTGTAATTATTTTAATATTCAATTATACATTTCAGGTATCTCAAAAGATATTTCATCCAGGGATAGGCAATATTTCTGTTAACTGGATTTTAGATACAAAATATTATTTTGCACATGTTGGCGGTGGAGTGTATCCAGGTGTAATTTGTATCAGGATACTTAGTTTTTGTATGTTTTAAAAAGTTAAAATACTTAAACCCATTGCAATTTCCCCTGGGATTAGATTATTTAGATGTAAATAGTATGACTGTATAAATCTTTTTATAGTTTGCCAATTGTAAGTAAAGTTTCTTAGTAAATAAAGCTCAATCTTTCTGACACCACCGTAAAGGATACTTGTATCAAACAATTCGTTAAGCACCTATAGACATCTAGAATAAAGCAGGAATATGGTGGTTGAACATAAATGTGAAATAGTGATGGAAACAAAAAATATCTGGTTAGAAACAACAAAAACTGCATATTTTAGAATTTGGGTTCTGAATTCATGGTCATGTTTACAAGGTTTATTACAAAGTATATGATGATCGTATGAAAAGGATGTACATTTTCCTGGAGCTTTTTTTCACCAGACACTAGTGGCAACATTATTGATACTGATGTTTCTATTGTTGAAATAATTGTTACCATTGCATCTGCACTCTTGACTTTTCATTTTGCTGACATTAGTGCATACAAAAGTGTACTAATCAGCACTGATTTGATGCATGGGAATGGAAGATCCATGATATATGACGTCATGACTGTAACCCTCTTAGACTCAGATGCATAAGAGTTTCATCTTATTAAGCAGATTCTACAGGTTACAGAATACAGTAAAAAGTCAAAGGCCTCAGTTGAAAACCGCTGTCATACCTCACTGCAGCGAGTCATATAGTAAACAACCAAGATGCATTCCCAGGAAGAAGAAAAAGAAATTGTCACAGTACAGTATGTTTTATTTTATCACTGGAATTAAGAAATGCCATTAGTTCTGTGATATAGTGTGTAAAAGTAAAAAAGTGAATAGAAGTGATTGACATTGATTGAATGCATTACAACATGTACATGTGCACTAGATAATCTGATTTTAATCCTCTGAACACTGAAAATAGAATAAGTGCTTTTGGCAGTTCACGGGAATTCATAATTAACATGAAGATGATTACATATTACCAGTTTAACCATATGACGGAAGTAGATGAGTGTAATTTCTACCGGTAGGTGGCAGTGGAGGCTTGTTTTGGTGTGGGAATGTTTTGGTTCCTGTGTGTAGCTGCTTCCCTTCCTCGTATGCACGAGCTAACCAATGTGGATTGCTGACAGTAGTGATTCTAGTTAGCCTAAATAGCTCCGTATCAGCTGACAGTTGTGATGCTAGCATGTTAGCTTCACCGTTGGCAGGCAGCGCTCGTACTAAGTCAGCGTTTATTTCACTATTTTACTTGCTTTACTTTCTTAATCAGCTTGACTTACTTGCTGGGTCCTTTTGTGTGACAATAAGATTGATTGTGGAAGCGAAGATAATGTAAACTGCCTAAGAGGCTTTTTAAGCAGGCAACTAGGAAGTAAATCTTCCTAGCAACTACAGCTAGCTTGGTTAGTTGGCTCACCAGCGGGCTTTATGGGGAGCTTAGATGAGTTACAAACACTCTCAGTGGCGATTTTAATGAACTAACTGTGGACCGGTTAGTTGTAAAGTTAGTGATATTTAAATGGAAGGAACGGAGCTTGGCTACGGACTCAATTCGAGAGACAACACGGACAAACTGACAGTTGATCGGAAAGGCGGCTCATATGGATCCGATCCAGAGGTGAATGGAAACGTCCCCGCAGAGAGTCCGGTAGACAAGTACGGATTCATCGGGGGAGCCCAACAGTACACGGGAGACTCGTGAGTGGCGTTTCATAATGTTTTCATTACGTATGACATTCTAAAAATGTGTGCGAATGTGAGCTGATTGAAGGGAGAGTTCATCATCAGGTCATCGCACTGAACCAGCTCGATAGGCCAAGTTAATTCCTATCTCTCGCTCTCTCCTCTCTCTCTCTCTCTCTCTCTCTCTCTCTCCTTCCCTCCCTCTCTCCCCGTGTGTACGTGTTTACGTGTGTGTGAAAAGTACTCATTAAACAATGATAAAATTATTCCGACATTGTTGGCATGAGAAGAAGCATCTCTGTTGGCAGCTTGATCTAGCTCAGAAGTTGTCAACCAACCCTTATATAACTCATCTGGCAGCTCGTCTTCTTGCACTGCAGTCATTTCAATAAAATTTGCGAGTAGGAGAAGGCAAGTAGCCATGAAAGTCAAAAAATACATAGTGTGCATGGTTGTTGTCTGATTGCCTTTGCATTGATTTTAGTCACATGGTGACATTAGGAGAAATAAAAAATTAAAAGTTAAGGCCATCTACCACTGAGGCTTACAGGGATACAGCACGATTTTGAAGACAAATAAAATAACAATGCTGATCTTTGACTGAGAAACTATTGTATATGACTGTAACCCAACCTTCAGATTTATTTTTATGATCGACAACATGGGCTGTTTCACAGACATTTCTAGCATACCAGTTTGGACATAAGTCATCATGGAATTTGATGTGCTTGTGACTGCGGAATTCATTCAAATGGTATGTTACCAGGTGTTAAACACGATGCTCAGGTTAAGATTAAGTTTTTCAATCCGACAGCTACAACACAAGAGTTTGGCTTACCAATATTGAAAATTTCTTAGATTAGACAAAAAGACATTTCTAAACATAATTAAAGAAATGTCCAGTTAGAAAATAAGAATCTGACCAAGTGTTTTTGTATCTAACAGTTGACGAATTGTCAGACTTGTATGGCGCACGTGTGTGTGTGTTGATATTGTTTGGACTGTGGCGAAGCATTGGTTTGTTTTTTGGAAGGGTTTAGAGGGAGCTATCCAAGGGAAAATTTCTCCCACAACTTCCTGTTTTCCATCTACTTAACTACTGATGGCAAGTCTGCTGCTCGCCTGTTTTGTGTGAGAGCAGTTTTCCTGCCTGGACAAGGAAGAGACCATCCACTGTCCCACCCTCTTCCCTGATGGTACTCTCCCATGATTAAGACAAAGAAATAACCGAGTATAGTTACTGTCAAATGATAGATCAGATATTTATTGCATACGTTTGATAACAAATCTTAGTCTTCCTTTGTGATGAATTCAAAATAGCTTCCATGACCCGGTGTCTTGAAAGTGTGATTGCGCACAATGAACAGTAATTTCTGTGACCTTAAAATGGCAAGCTATTCTTTCCACAGTGTTCAAGAAATCCCCATTGAGGTTCTCAGGCAGCGGGAGGCAAAATGGCTGGAGATGCTCAACAACTGGGACAAGTGGATGGCCAAAAAACACAAGAAGGTCTGTTTCCTGAAACAGACCTGATCTGTTGTTCCCTCTTCATGTACAAAACTGTCAAAAAAAAGAGAGAGACAGAGACATAAACACACTGTATTGAAGTAGGTTATATAAGTGATATAACCTAAAAAAAAGGGATAAAACAGAGGAAACTCCATTGTATTATATATCAATACAATATTATATATCAATATAACCTAAAAAAAAGGAATAAAATCAGAGGAAACACCATTGTATTATATATCAAGATTTGGTCATTTTATCTTTGGGGTTATATTATCATGAAATTAACACATTTCATGAAAAAGTTTTCAATGAATATTTGGTAGAAAATTGAAGCAAAGACCACAACTTGACAAGACGTATTTTGTCTTGCTTTGCATTTGAACTTACTCATCATTCAGGGCCCATGAGTAAACAGTGTGTATGTTGAATCACAGGTGAAACTACGCTGTCAAAAGGGGATTCCTCCCTCCCTGCGAGGCCGGGCGTGGCTCTACCTGACTGGAGGCAAAGTGAAAAGGGAGCAAAATCAGGGCAAGTTTCAGGTGAGTCATATATGAAAGCAGAAAGTTGTCTGTATTTCATATTAATAACTCGGATTTCTGTATTAGTAGAGGTCATAAACCTGCGACACTGAAGGCTCTTTCTCCAAAAGTATCCAGTTTGGTAAAGGGGGGTGGAAAGCAGACCCATGTCAGAGGACCGCAGCTTCCAGGACGGGGTGTAGGGGCTGAGGTGGTTAGTCAGATACTGGGGGGAAATGTCATGGAGGGATTTATGGGTAAGAAGGAGGATTTTGTTGGGGCTGCGGGACTTGGTCAGGAGCGAGTGAAAATGGATTAGGGTTGGGGTGATGTGTTGCCAATTGCAGTTTAAGATTTAAGATAAGACGAGAATAACAACAAATAAGTGTGTGTTTCAGGAGTTGGACAGCCAGCCAGGCGATCCCAAGTGGATGGACATAATTGAGCGTGATCTCCATCGACAGTTCCCCTTTCACGAAATGTTTGCAGCCAGAGGAGGTCATGGGTATGGACCGTCTGCTGATCGCCTATTGGATGCCCACCTGTGTGATAATACAGTTGATTAAACTTTGTCAAAATGATGTTTATGTTTCATAGGCAACAGGATTTGTTCCGTGTGCTGAAGGCCTACACCTTGCATCGTCCCGAGGAGGGTTATTGTCAGGCTCAGGCTCCCATTGCTGCTGTATTGTTGATGCACATGCCAGCAGAGGTAAAGCTATTTATACTGTATATACACACACGTACACACACTCCACAGCCTAGGGACAATCTCAAGCCTTCTCACCTGAATGAGCTAACACTCTAATCTCTAGTGACCTTTAACATGACAAATGCCAACGCACTACTGCACCATTCCATTCCTCTGGAATCATCTAATTAAGCAATTAATTCATGAAACTTAAATGAAATACTTTTAAAAATAGATTTGGTCACAGTCAGTGGAAGAAAGTCTTACTTATTATTCAAGAATTTAAACTTTTAACAATGAATACGCAATATAATTTGTTATCTGCAAATGCACCATATAATGTCATGTATGTGTCCATGTATGTATGTATGATTTACGTGAATATATTATAATTGTTTCTGAGTTGTTTCCCTTTATTGCGCACACACACACTTCTTCAAAACATACATCATTCATTAACTTGCTTATGCTTGTTCAACAAAAACTGTATTTGACTTTCAATTGATAAGACCTCATTAAACCCAAATCCTTTTCTTTTGCCAGGATGCATTCTGGGGTCTCGTCCAGATTTGTGAGAAATACCTTCCTGGATATTACAGTGCAGGCCTGGTAAGACAAACCCAGAGTCACTTTACAGAGTGGGTTTAAAGGTCGGAAGACAAACTTTAGCTGACTTTGATATAGGATTACACATAAATCTTTTTCAGCATGTTAATTATTGTCCATTTTATTAACACATTGTGCTTAACTAAGCTGTTGCACGGAACTGCACAGAACTTAATTAACTGTCAGTAAAACTCAGACCCTGAATCCAGTTTGGCTTTCTAGCAGTCTGTTTCTGCCAGGTTGGTGTCAACCTTTATCAGGTTTGTGTGAAGCTAGACTGACCAATATGCTAATGACCTAATAACACAAGAGAGAACAGTCATGCTGTGAGGACGAGATAATCAGACAGCAAAGTGAAAGGATTGTCTCCCGTCCCCTTCCACTAACTGCTATTCTCTGCTGTCTCTACAGGAGGCGATCCAGGTAGATGGGGAGATCCTGTATGCTCTGCTGCGTCGGGTGTCTCCTGTGGCCCATCGTCACCTGAAGAAGCACAAGCTGGAGCCCATCCTTTACATGACAGAGTGGTTCATGTGTGCCTTTTCTCGGACGCTGCCTTGGGCCTCAGTCCTGCGTATCTGGGACATGTTCCTTTGTGATGGTGAGATAGTACACGAACATATTATTCACAGATTTGTTGTGATTTTATTGATATGATATGGTTCTTCTTACCCAGTGTGCTGAGTATGCTATGAATGAATGCATGATAACCCATCAATTGGGCATATACTTGGATTTCTGAATTTGACCAGCAGGCACAGACAACAGAGCTTTTCTCTAGTGAACGTTACTGTGCACCAAGCAAACATAAGCTGAGCATGTAAACATACGTTTAATTTTGCATTCGAAAAACGTTTTAAAGATATAGCTGCAGGAAATAGAGCCCCAGTTATGTTGCAGACTTCACATTTGTCAGCAGTTCGGTCAAGTGTTTCCCTTCTAATGTTGCACTTTGCTTCTCTGTGCCACTTTTTACTGCTGTGACTGTATTTTACTGTCACGGTTAGTCATAATCATCCACCTGGAGGTAAAATTTTTGCTTGTGACTTGCTGCTGCTGACGCTTGCATGGTGCATGTTTTCCAATGTCATGATGTTCTCAGGAGTAAAGATCCTCTTCCGAGTGGGCCTGGTTCTCCTGAAATGCATGCTGGGTTCTCAGGAGAAACTGAAGACCTGCCAAGGTCTTTATGAGACAATGGAGCTGCTCCGAGCCATCAAACCACAGTACATGCAAGACGGCTTCCTGGTGCAAGAGGTACATTTATAATGTGTCATAGTCACAATCTGTTAAATGTTGTCGGTTGCATTATTTTGTGAAGCAGCAATTAGCAATCTACCTAATTTCCAAATGTGAAGGACAGTTTATGAGAAATGTCATCCTGCTGCACTGTCGGTGAAAGAGATTTTAACTGTTATTAGATAGTGTTAGTGTTAGTGGTGCATCACTTGGAAGGCCATTCTGCTGCATCATATCTGCAGTGGACATTACGTCAGTACATCATCCTACTGAAATCTTTCAGATTCTACAGTTACCGGTGTCAGAGAGAGACATTGAAAAGGAGCACCATACTCAGCTCCGGCGCTGGAAGGAAACCCGTGGAGACCTACATTGCAAGTCCCCTCCGAGGATGCACGGTGCCAAAGCCATCATGAAAGCCGATCCACCCTCCCGGCAAGACCTGAGACAGACACCCACAATCATAGTGGAGTCTCCTCTGGCATCCAAACCTGATGGGGACACCAAGGAACACAAAAAGACTAAAGAAGAGGTAACTGATAGAAAAACACCCCTGGGGATGGTTAGTTCTTACTCTCCTTCCAATGACTCACCTTTGAATGCATCTCTCCTCAAACAAGGATCCAGGGAAAGTCTAAGCAGTACAGACCATGACACCTACCTGTAGCAGGGCTGGAGCAGATGAGACCGTTACACCAGTTTACACATAAATCACTCCAGTAGTCTCTTACTAAATAACGATGACAATCATCATGATTGTCTGGGCCGTGGGAGATTTTATAGTTTCCTTCAACTCGATATATCCATGGCAGCACTGAGGTTTGAGGTTTGTGGTTTGTTTGTGTGAAGTGGCTCACATTATCCGCTAGAAAAGTTCCCGGAGCTCTTAAATATCATTTAATCATTGGAAGTGTAATCACGTAAGTGTAAGTATATTATACAAAAAAAAATACATGATTCATTTGAAAAAAAGTGATCAGTCAGGAACTTTAAACTTATTTGATGAAAACGCTCTTGTCCAGAATAGGAAAGTGGTGCAGTAATGGAAATTTGGTTTAAAATTATCGAAAAATTAAGTAATTTTTGGAACCCGGTGGCAACAGTTGAGCTGTTATTTGCCTCTTCAAAACAGAGCTCTGAATATTCTGAACGTTATGGAGAAAGTCAGATTTTTGTCTTAATCGGGGAGATTTTTATTGCTGCACTTTGTTTGTCGTAGTTTTCCTTTCAGTCACTATGTTGCCAGTGCAAAGATACACTTTTATCCTTTGTTAGTCATTGGCACTAATTTGCACTGACGTACTGCAGACTCTTGCGAGCGTCCTCCGATTGCCTCTCGCAGGAGGAGCAGAATAAATACTTGCATTTGACTCTCCAATGAATGAAGGAATGTACAGGGAAGTTTGTCAGTACACCAAAGATTTTTCTAATGCATATTTTTGTGCTGCTTGTTGAAAGAGCGCGATGTGTAATATATATTGTGAATAAAATAAGTTTAACATGTTTATGTTTAGCCAATTTGAAGAACGTTAGGACGATGCTGTTTGCAAACAATCAGATTGAATCATGCTTAGTGAATCCCTCTTTAAAAAAGATTATAAAAAATTTAGGTTCTTTTTTTTTGGTTTGAAACCAGGATATCTCATGGATTTGTATAAACTAAAGTACTAAAGTGCTGGTAGCTTTGATGGCAAAACTTTCAAAATTAAAAAAAAAAAATTAAACAGAATATTGCTCAAAATCACTAAATATGAAGGTAACACATATATACAGTAGTATGTAGTTATAATTCTCAAATGACAAACTTTAGCTTAAAAGTACATGAAGCAATAGGCTTTCCTGTGTAAAAAAAAGAATGCTCTCACATTAATTATATGTTGGATTTTGTTTAAACTTTGATACAAAATACTTTGTGTAGATGTTTGATCAAAACTAATCATTTTTGTGCAATAAAAGAAACTGTGTAGTGTGTAGGACTCCTAAACCTTCACACTGCCCAGATTCGGTCGTTTCTTCATTTTATCTGCATTGCTTCAAGTAAAGAAGTTCTCTGAATAAAATCCTGATGACTTCATATGCAATCAATATTTATCAATCTACCAATCAAACATTTACCAAAGTCCAGGAGATGATTTTCCATTTTCAGATTTAATCAAATATTGTGATATTTTATGGCTTTTGTTTACTTCAAATGTTATCTGAAGGAATAAGGAGCTTCAGTATATTTAGTAGTTTTTCTTCTTGTTTGTTTCTAGAGGGGTTTGGCTGTATGTAGCTAACATAAACGGGATCTGAGATCTGAAGCGTATGACATGTGACTGTATCTTCTATCACACTGAACAACATGAGGGCATTGTACTTCAACTGTCATCTTGTTTCCATTGGCTGGTTCTCAAATGTCACAAAACCACAAATCACCTGAATAAGCTGGTCTATATGAATGGACAGGTGATATAGCGCAGGATGTTTCCATTGTGTCCACTAGATGGTGCTCCTGATCTTTTCTGGAATGCAAACGAGCAGAGTACCATTCACCCTGTTTTAATGCATGAAAGCTCAAACCTGCAGGGAAAAGTGAAAATATTGTGGCGTGCATTGGCAGCGACAGACATTCAAGGTGTGAAAATCACCGAATATGTTTCCTACGATGATTTTTGATGATGAGCAACATATTTAATGCTCCAAAATATCTACAAAATAATAACTGCAAATCACTAAATCCTGATGAAGCCTAGTGCTTGTAAATGTGCAAATTGTTCTTGTATATATCCTTATTTTTTCAACATTAAAACATACCTTTTTCCTGACTATTTGTTCATTGCTTTAAAAACACCTCCACGTGTTTTTATACCAAATAACATTTAAAACAATAAATTTTGATAATCCTGGAATATTGCAAAATTGTCATGTTTTCACTTTGGGTTTTTGTTTATATTCCATTAAACAACGAAAACGCTAAGACAATGATTGGAGAATCTAAAAGCCACACAGACGCGACTAAATAAGCCGGATTTCAATACACCCTGTGTTATCTTTCAGTACCCCCTCATGCACCACATCACCCCCACAGCCTCCCTCACAAATCCACACAGTAGCCCACTTCCTTGGACACCTGTTTCTCCGGCTCTTTCAGCTCTTTCAGCCATTTGCATCTCAAATAGGACAAATTCCCACAGCAGCGTCCAAAGCGCTCAACCTAACCATTCGCCTTTGGTCCCTCAATGGACTCCTCTGCATCTATATAGGCCCTCTTCCTCCTCTACAAGCTTCAGCTGCAGTCCAGCAACATGACAGCCAAGAATAACCTCCTCTACTTTTGAAATGACCCCTGCAGTGAAATCCAGACATTGTTTTACCCCTCGTTACTTACTGTATGATACAACGGCTCCCTTGGATATTCTCGTTCTATTGTTGGTTCAGTTCTTTACTTATTATTTTCCTGCTGAAAAATATGCCTTTTTCCACTCCGTACTGATTCCGAACTTCCTCTCCACTGAGTCGTTTTCAGTCTCAGTGGTGACGATGAATGATTTTATATTGCATCCCAAAGATAATCATTTCATCGCTCATATGGAACAGAGGATGTACAGCACAATCCAGTGAGATGATCTTGCATTCTCACTTAAAGCACATTTCACATTCCTGAGAGTCCCTCAGAGGATTCATACTGCCTTCTTTGGTTTTTTGTATCTGAAGCTCCCCTCATCATCATTTCTCTGCCCTAAATAATGTTTGCCCAACCCCACCACACCTGTCTGCCTCTTTCTCTGTCTCACTTCAATTCATCAATGCACTACAATGCATGGTTGAACAAAAGTGAATACGGGACAGTGGATGTTCTGAGTTTTTCTATGTACATGTAACGTAGAAAACTCCAAGTTGTCCTGCTACTTCAGCTGCATGAATTTAACCACGGAGAGCTTAAAATATCTGATGTCTGAAATAGAAATGGAACTCTACCAGTTTGTCGTATGACAAACTGACAGCTTTACAGCCTGTTCGATTTTTAAAAATTCCCACATGTTTGGACATAATAAAATTCATTTTCAATGGCGGCCAGCTTTGATATCTGCTTTGTTTTTCTCTGTGACACTGTGCTGTGTAATGGCTGTCTGGCTTTATGGCTAATCTGAGGAGGAGGAGATGTGACCCAGACGTGTCCCCACACACTTTTACAGCAGACACGCAAATGCTCTCGTGTGTACTGTGAAACTGTAGCTGTAGCACACAGGATCCCTGAAGAAAAACCATTTTACATGTAGTGGTAAAGTCCAGTTTATTTCTATAGGCCAGTATCACACACAACGGCTCAAACGGCTTTACAGGCTCACACAACAAACAGTTGTAGACCCAGCCCAAAGCTCTCTAGGAAGAAGAGTGTTTGTGTGTGTCTGTGTGCAGATGATCTCAAGAGACCATATGTGTGAAGCGTCTGGTAGATTATAGTCTGGCTTCATGAGCTGTAAAGCTTCTGTAAAGCTTTTTGGTAATGGGGGGCTGACAGTCTTCACATTTATCCCTCTGCCTGCCAACCCCTCCACACCCCACCCTATGTCATCTGCCCCGTTTGGATTAGATGGGTTGGGGTGTGGAGAGGGAGTTTCAAGGGCAAAACAAAAAAACTGAAATGTGACCCACTGATGATGACTTCAAATAGTTAAAGACGCACCCCTTGTTCCTTTTCGGCAGACTTTGTGAATTATGCATGATTTTAATAGGTAAGTAGTTCTGTTTGTGTCTGAAGCAACTGAAGTTTAATGTTAATTTTGAGTATTTTTAAGATTATACAATTGGCCCTAAGTGTATGAAATGTCAAAAAAGGATCGTGGGGGTGATTGGCACATTTCCTTATTTTATGTGGGAGAGACTGGTGAAAAAGTCTCTGGTAGTCAAGCTGCACGTGTGGGACAGGAAGTAGTTTGGCAGTGGAAGGCGTTGTGACAGACAGATGTTCATTGAATGGACAGTGGAGAGAAGTGTGTGTGTCCTTTTACGGTGCACCCTAGAGTAACGGTAGCATGACTTTTGGCCCCTATGATCTCAAATCCATCACTGTTTGAACTTGCTTTTTATTTTCAATTGGAAAGGATCACACACACACACACACACACACACACACTTAGACACACACAACCTTGGCTGCAGTAGTGGAGGGCAGAAATCCTCACCACAAAGTCCCAACTGAATTTATTATGAATCAGCAAACTAGTCCCTCACCAAATCTACACTCCTACTGTTTGTGTCTGAGGTCCTTGCAGTCTTGCTGAACCAAAACAAACTGTATCAGTTTCAACAAAATCATTTGTTCATTTGCTTCGACATTAACAAAACAAAACTGGAAGCCTGTGTCTCTCTGGTGGAATCTGATGTCTCTGTTATCTTAAGTTGAATGAAGTCTTACGTTCTTGTTTGTTGTGACATAGAATAAGGAAATTTTAAAAAAAAATCCAGACAGCTGCAAAAATATGTTGGAAATCAAGTTAAATGAAGTGTGTTAGTTATTGAAAAATGTAAAACAAGCCACTCTCATCATCTGGATTCTGGATTGCAGCACATATGAACTCCTGCTTACACATCACATAATCTTTTGACCTCTGCGGTTTGCTTTCAGGTCAGCTTTCCCATTTCCAAACGTCTGCACCCCATGTTGAATGTTTTGTTTGTTTTTTTACTTCCTTCCTCGCAACTCACTTTTATTCTTTCATTCTACCCTGTTTGAAGTTGCATACTGTGCTATGTGAATATTCATAGTGTCGGCATAGATATTTCTCACCTTTGTGGCTCATTTTGATGATCACAACTTGAACTTATGTGTGTAAGAATGTTATTGATGAATCAGTCATGATTTCATTCACTATGTGTGTTTGATCTGTGAGGGTCTCTGTCGGAACATCCTGTTGCTAAACTGGATCATCAACCCAGTTGGCTCTTGATGTTAAAGCTTCACACACAGTCTTAGATGTTGTATAACATAAAAAAAAGACTGAAAAATGTTTACCATCAACACGTTTCAGTAGCACGGTGCAGTTGGATGAGTGTTATATTTGGTAACTTCACTGTGTATTTCCTGAGCGAATGTTTGTTTTCCTGTTAAACATCATGACTGATTTTGTCCATAGCTTTAGGGCCTTGAAACATTTTATTGGCAGTGAGTGTGTTTTTTGTTTATCTGTTCAGCCGGGATGTTTGTTAGTTAGGTGTTTCTCGGTCGGTGTGTTTCTGCACTAATCTGTATTGGTCTGAAGTCACTTCCTGCCATTGTTGTATCACATCCCCACTGTCTCCTCTCTTCCCATCCATCTAGTCCCCTCTTTCCCCAGCAAGGAAATGGGGGCTCGGAGAGGATACGCAAAGAGGGGGGTAGAGCTGTGGGCATGTACATTGGTCGCGTGTGTACGTGGGTGTGTGTGACCGAGTGGGAGAATGAGAACTCTGTTTCAGCCCTGATAAACTTTGGCTAGACTTAACTGGGACGGTCTGATACTGTTGAGCAGCAGAAACACAAGCAGCCTGAGATAATGGAGTAACAGATAGCAGAGAATGGGAGGTTTTCTGTTGAGTCCTCAATGAGCAACACTAAGATATAGTTTGCAAAATTCCTCAGATTAGGATTAGGATTTTTTACCTGCCTTCAGATAGCACTGGAATAAAAAAAAAGAGCTGCACACAAAACTCGTGTACTTTTTTGTAATATTTTCACTTCTGTATGCATGGTGACATTCTACGGTCATGCAGACATTTTATCAGTGTGTGTGTGTGTGTAAGGGAGAGTAAGGGATGTATCTGTTAGTACGTACAATAGGGAGTGACCTCCATCTGTTATAATTGAGACTAATGACAAAAGCATATGGGCGTCAAGACTTTAGGTTTGAGGTTACAATAGCTTATTGTGTTGCAGCCTATGTAGTTGTGGCTGTTACGGCTGTGTGTGTGTGTGTGTGTGTGCGCGAGCGAGCGTGCGTGTGTGTGTGTGACTCTCGACCTTGAACTAAAGTGAAGACTTGTGTTTCAAACAGGTCTGTGAAGTTTGGACAGCCGTACAAATCTATGGAACGCTTCATGTTGCATGTTGAAGGACAAAAGCCACAGAAGCTTTTAATCCCGTCACTTTTTTAGAGCACACCTCTTATTCCCTGACTAAATTTCACAAATAAGATTCTTGCCTGCTGGGTGCTCCCTACAGGAAAAGGAAGCGTATTGGTTTTATTGCAGCACTGTGTGTTTGGACAGCAGGGTGATGGGGTTTTAGACGTTATCTCTATACTTCATGAGTGCTTTGGACACATTCAACACATTTAGCAGTGTGTTTATTCTGCTTACAGAGGAAATTGCCTTTGCATGGATGCTCTTTTTCAGCTTTGTGAGTCCAGGTCCTTTTTCTGTATTCCCCAGGATGATATCTGAATGGAGAACAAACATAAAATGCAGCTGTACATGCAGTTCGTTTCACTGCGGTGATCACCACATTCCTCCTCCCTTAGCGAGAGCAGACCCAAGGGCGAGTCGTGGCGGTGTCTCTTGTGCACGTCTTCATTTGGTCAGCCTACATTTAAAGGCTCTGGGGTGAAAAGTCTGATTGGGATGTTGGGATGTCAGAAAAGTTCAGTGTAAATCCATCTCACATTTATGCATTCGGCAGAATCTTTTATTTACACTTTATATTCCAGGTTTGGCAAACTGTTTTCAAAACAGACACAAATTGTGGAACTCTGGTCTGAAAGAGGAGTGTTCCTGACCACCCCACCTAGTCACGATTTCTCGGACCAGGATCCGAGACCAAATTCCATTGTCTTTTCTTAAGAGAATTCGTACCACCCATTTGGAGAAATAATCCACAAATACCAAAAGGTGCACATCCTGTTGGAACGTATGGGAAATGGGCCCATCCAATCCATCACCAGCATTTCACGGGGACAATGGACCATAGTTTGTTGGTCCATACTGGGCAGGCAGTGGCCCGGGAAAAGTTTGCTCTTTTTCACATTGAAAATGAGAGTGAGCCGCACTTCCTGTAACATATGCAGTGCCGCTATAGGATGTCACAGTAAGGCTGTCTCCATCAATCCTTCTCCATTCGCCGCTGTAAAGCTGCAGGAGCATTCGTTAGATTGAATGGATGAACTTTGAATTGCAGCAGGCCAAGAGGGCAAATGAAAGCTGTTATTTCCTGCACCTAAGGGTCTGTTTCCATCTGCCAGTACTTACTGTACATGTCCAAGGAGGACAAGACGGCAGCACTGGACAGACGGTCCGGTATCTCCTGGTAAGCAACAGTAACCGTGTCATCATTAACTTCCTAAAATCCACCCAGAGTCTTGGTTTGCCACCTTCCCAGGGATCAGGCCCATGCTGAATTAAAGGGTTCAAATCGATCGTTTTCCCAACATCTCGTCACCTTCATCTTAGGAGGGAATGAACGGGAAGATTTCTGTTTTACAGCCACTTGATTGGTCGGAAAGTTACCACCTTTATCTTATCAAGTCCCAGTGTCATTAACAGTTTTTTCCCCGTGTCCAACTAGATCTAAATCCTGCATTGCCCTGTGAACCAAATCTTCATAACAATGTAAGTTCATGTTAACCTTAATTACGTTAAAAAAGCAACAATTAATATACATTAACATTTCACAGTCAAAGTCACTGGAGTAGATAAAGCAGCGACGCAGTGCATCTACAGATTATTTCATAAATGAAATTGCTGCTTATCACAATTTATTTGCACTTTTTCATACTGAAAAGTCAATTAAGCATGCAGTATAAACAAATGCTGAATACTTTAAGTCTCACAAAGGTCAAATTAGTTGGAGACCTGTGCATTGCACGGGTGCTGATTTTATTGTCCATAAACGTAGATGCAGAGTGACCAAAAGTTGAATTGTTTTTATTATTAAAGGCATAAGATGAAAGATACATACATAGTTGGGTCAAGGATAATCCAAATCTAACACACGCATACACACACACACACACACACACACACACACACACCATTCTGTTGGTCGCCATCCTTTGTCTAACAGGAAGTGTGTGTAACCAGTCCCCGATTTAACTCTTTGCCCAGACAAACGCGATGGGCAGCGACACGAGCAGCAACAATGATACTTCATTGTTTCTCATGGACGCTCTCGCTTTTGTTTTCATCTGAATATATTTCTACCTCTCTTGCGTAAGAGATAAGGAGGCGCCCCACTCGTCCGTAATGGTTTTATTTTCACCGTCCCACGTGTGCAAGTTGAAGCTATTTATAACTTTTTATTTAAAAACTGTTTGGGATTTCCCCTCCTAACCCGGCAGCATATTTATATTTGATAAATATTACTGTTCATCTCCTGCTGGATGAGAAGACAACAACAGCAGGAAGATTTTTATGAACAGTCACACGCATGTCTCTGTAACAATGGAGCTTCTGGTCCAGAAAAGCAGCTGCTGCTCATCACGAGGACTGTACAGCAGCGGGGGTCATCGGGGGCCTCCAGGTCAGGAAAATACCTTGTGGCCTGCTGCACGCTCTGAACAGGGTCAAGAAGTGCACCGTTATCATGGAAGTTCAGCTCGCTGATTGGAGGACGGCAGCTTCCTGACTTTTTAATGATCCATCGGACACATGACAACACAATGTGTGAACGTCAGGCCACAGATTAGGGTGTCAAATGTTAGAATTGTTAGTTAAGGTGACGTAATAAGGATTTTTAAAATAGCTTTTGTTTAAACCTTCACACATTTCTGTTTTTTTATTTTCATTCTCTATTTTGAAACCGGTGCAAGTCATTCATGTGCAAAAAAAGAATCAGAAAGGACAATGAATTGTTGTTATTTGAATGAGTTCCCCAATCAGCCTTTTTCTTTAAAGACACCGACAACTATTATTTCTAGAAATTTCATTAAGCAGGTTGATTTGAAATACAAACAATTGGACTGCAAGATTTTTCACAGCTTTTAAGAAAACACGACTCAGATTCATTTAAGCAGCTCGAGGTGCTTTAATCGCAATATAGTCAGAAATCTGAGCATTCAGTTATCCAATATTTATGTGCCATTTTCATCACTTAAACATAACGCCGCTCTGTCTGTTGTAATAAAAACACAGATGTCAGCCGCTGGAAACGTTTAGCAGAAGCCACATTAGTCTTAACTGAAAAAGTGAGAAAAGGTATGAAGCTCAGCCATCTTGGTGGCCTTTGTCCTTAAAAGGGTGGTGTCAATCATCTGGCCGTCCCTGCTGAGAGGAGTAAAGGTGGGGGAGGACAGAGGTGTGGCAACACGGCCCAAATGTTCTCGCTTGTCAACAGGGCTGAGAGTGTTAATTTTCAAGCCCGTAGGCTAATTAAAAACAGTCGATCAGACTGTTGAGATGATCGGTAAGTCTCCATGAATCCGTTATCGGGTTGGTGTGTCCGACCTGTGACGTCAATAAGTTTAGCAACAACCAATAGAAGCATCGCAAATCAAGCGTCACAGAAGCAGCTGTCGCAGTACAGGGTTCAGGGCGTGTGGTCTGTACCAGCTTGATACACATATCAAACAGTTGTCAGAACCCACATTCAGCCCCCGCCACACACACACACCTCAAAACGACAAGAGCACACACCTCAGGCTCATTTGGAACTCCCAATAACAGGCCATAAACATGCTACACAAGGTCTGACGAAAGATCAAAGCCACTCTGGTGCAGACTGTCACTGTGTGTGTTACTACGTGGGCCCATGTGTGTGTCTGCCCTTGTTTATATTTTGCTGTGTCAGCACTATTTCCCTCCCATGCCCTTCAGATATACTGCGTGTTAGTGACTGGTTGATGATAGATGGTGTCTGAATGAAGGCCAAGGATTCAGCGTGAAGCTCCTTGGTTGAAGTCTTTGTGTTTTCCTGGTGTGTGGTTTACAGCAGAGGCCACACAAGCAAGGTAAACAACCAGTTCAGTTTGAGACACAGGTGGGCAATTAGGAGGAAAAACATGATGGGAGTGTGGCGGAGACAGGGTTGGTGGTACGCTGGGTTCATTGAGCTGGAGACCGTCTGTCCCATTGGAAGTCGTCACTCGAAAAGGCTGAGAGCAGGAAGAATTGAATCTGCTGCAGAGCAACTACTTGAGAAAAAGAAGAGTGTGAAAAAGGAAACGGGAAAAAACAGTGAGGAGGAAGAAGGTTAAAGGGTAGAAAATAAAGCGGTGTTATTCGTGAAGGATGATGACTGGCGATGACGCGTTCATCAAGGCCTGATGTTTTATTTAGCGTCAGACTCGGACGTCAGTCTCCCTCCAGAATCCAGATAGGAAGCTCGCTTTGATTCAGTTTACTTTGCTCTTTTCCTGTTCTGCCAAACGTCCTACAACAGAGAGCCAGATAAATAAGAGAGCTGGACGCACAATTAGAGGGAGCAGGAGAGGACAGAGGGTCGCACAAACACTGTCACATCAGTTGATTAACAAAAAAACAAAGGCTCGCGTTACCATAACCGCCAAAATGAAAAGGACGTATGAGTGAAACTGATGCTGGGAAAAACGCAGGAGATGGCAATCAGTCACCCATCCCCCCCCCACCAAGAGGAAGACATAGAGGAAGAGATGGAGGGGTGGAGGAAGGGATCAGTGGAGGAAAAGATTGTTGAGTGATACAGTAGTTGTGTCTGAGGGTCGGTGCCCCGGCGCCACTGCTGTCCCGCTGCTGAGAGACGAAGGAGACTGCAGAATGAGCCAGAACACCTGGACCGTTCATATGTCCATTCAGAAAGAGGAAGATAGAAGAGGAGGAGGAGGAGTAACAGTGGACAAACAAGTCCAAAAATATCAGGGATCAGGTCAATTCTATTATGTTTGACATGGAAAAAGTCATTTACATTACTGTTCCATCGTGCAGCAGCCACTTCACTCATATCCGTCTGGCCTTATTTGCCAAATGTTCCTTTACGTCATTGCCAGGGTTTAGATTTTACACTACACACCAATCCTAATTTGATATATTGATAATTATTAGAATGCAAATAATAATAATAATGTTAAGATAAGGCATCGGTTTTATTTTCTTTTACTCTACTTACTTTTGTGTATTTGTTCATTTATGATAACTTGCAAGTTTTGGCACAAATGGAGGTCATGCATGAATGCCCTCTTAGTGAACATGTGATCATATCAGTTCTGTTCAGGACCAGGTGATACTCGTACTTATGCTTTTGAGAGGGCGACTTTTAATTTAAGCAGTGATCTTACAAGTTTGCTTTGATAATTTAAATAAATAAACTTTTGTGCTTTTATTTTGTAGTATGTCTTTGTTTAAATGTAACTATATTTATCTTCTGCGAATAGATTCTAAATTCATCACCGAAGGGTTATTACGGACATTTTGATTATCTAAAAATGCACAAATAGAAATACGTTTCACCTCTTTTGTTATTGCCGATACAGAGTCAGACAAAGTCTCTTTAAATCTGTAAAACTTGAAAAACTTAAAGATTTTAAATCGTGTGGTGAACTGAAGACAGACAGATATTTTGTTAAAACTATATATATATTGTAAATGTTCCACCCAGTCCATTAGACCTTGAGACGTCTTTATTGGTGCGTGCTCAGACGTGTACAGCCATGAAACCAAACATTGACATGGAAATTGCTGAGCCCTTTCAGGTATCAGCAGAGTGCTCAGCTGTCAGGATGACTGTGAATTGACATTATAATTGACTACTTTGAGAAACGTGCTATGCCCAGACTTGACTCCTGGGTTTCTGGCCAGGCGTGTCTAATAAGCTGTCATTCTTTATAATAAAAATGTTTTTAAATGCCTTTTACCGAGAAAAAAAAATAGCTTTGAAACTTTTGCAATTTTAATTACTCCTATGGTGACTTATTTTCATATTTTGTACTCGTAGCCCACATTTATTTGCATAGGAAGTCTGAAAAAAAAGTGTTAATTCTACAGACTCTGTGTTGTATTTTGCTGGCGTTTGTGCACATTTTCTATTCACGTAACACATTTCTAATGAATGGGGGTCCTTGTGGGCGTGTGTGCAGAGCAGCGAGGGGGAGGGTGTGGGAGGGGATGAGGGAGGGGTCCTAGGAGGGTACAAAGCTGGAGGGGGTATAAAAAGCTTCACAGGCAGCAACAGACTACAGACTCCTCTCATCTACTTTGGATCTATCTGTAGCTAACCTACATTTGGAATCCTGGTGAAAGGAGCACGAGCAGAGAAGATGGCACTTCCAACTGAAAGTCCATACGACTACTACGACTACGATGAGAGTGAGAATTCCACCATGTGCGACTATTCTGAGTGGACGCCTTCGTATTCTGTCATCCCGGTGCTTTACATGCTGATTTTCATCCTCGGCCTCTCTGGAAACGGAGTGGTCATCTTCACCGTGTGGCGAGCCCAGGGCAAGCGGCGGGCGGCCGACGTGTACATCGGCAACCTGGCTCTGGCTGACCTGACGTTCGTGGTCACTCTGCCTCTGTGGGCCGTGTACACCGCCATGGGCTACCACTGGCCCTTTGGAGTGGCCCTGTGTAAGATCAGCAGCTACGTGATCCTGCTCAACATGTACGCCAGCGTTTTCTGCCTCACCTGCATGAGCTTCGACCGCTACCTGGCCATCGTCCACTCTCTGTCCAGCAACCAGATCCGCACCCGTGGCCACATGCAGGCTTCCCTGACCGTCATCTGGCTGCTGTCTGGTCTCCTGGCTGCCCCCACTCTCCTCTTCCGCACCACCAAACACGATCTGAGCAGCAACCGTACATCCTGCGGCATGGACTTCAGCCTGGTGGTGACGAAAAAGGGCGAGGAGAGCCTGTGGATCGCCGGCCTCAGCATCTCCTCCTCGGCGCTGGGATTTCTTCTGCCTTTCCTGGCCATGATGGTGTGTTACGGCTTCATTGGCTG